>LPNX010331852.1:737466-751999 GCA_001517045.1 Pseudotsuga menziesii
GGGAAGGGAGCCCAACAATGCACGATGGGGATGAATGGAAACTATTTTGCAGAATGAAGATGAAGGGGAACTATGGCGCACAATGAATGAGTGAGCAGGTGTGGAGGCTGTTGGGGGGAGAGGGCACGTAGAGGAGGATATGCGAGGGGATGGAGAGAGTGCGGGATACAAAATGGGAGGCATGGCATGGACGTAAAGGGAGAGGAGGTGGAGGCATAGGTGGGAAGGGGAGTGTGGAAAAATATAGACAACACAAGAGGAGGTGGAGGCATAGGTGGGAAGGGGAGTGTGGAAAAATATAGACAACACAAGACGAGGTGGAGGTGATGCAAGTAGCGTGCATGAGGCGAGGTGTAGGGAAGTGAGTGGAAGGGAGTTGTGTGGATCAACAAGCAACGAAAGGGAGGATGTGTGAGAGAAATGAAGAATGAAGCATGAGTGATGGGTGAAAGTAAGTGGATGAACTGAATCCGAGCTCTGTGCTAGAGGAGCGAATTCGCTCTGATACCAAATGGTATAAATGTATTTGATTGGATAGTTAAGAAGTGAGTCTGACTTCCATGATTGATAATGAAGTAATAATATATTGATAGATGATGATAAAATATTACAACGAGGCTCGCCTTTTTAAGGCTTGAGCATGAATAGTGAAGGGTTAGACCATTTCACCTTAGTAACTAATAATTTATTTATTTATAAATAATAATATCATTTAAATATTCACAACATACAACCATTCCTTTTTGGGTTTCACCAGTTGTGGCCGAGTCCACCGTTTAGGATTTTATAATTAAGGGATGAAAAGAAAACCAATCTAACCTAAATGCAATTCCTAACTAACCTAACCTATCCCAATCTGACCTATCCCAACTGAGAGAAAGAGTAAAAGGGTGAGTAATGGAACAACAATTGAACATCCACATTCATAATTCAGATAGTTGTTTTAAGAAGCAGGTAGCCAATCAATAGAATGAAAGCACAAATATTATAATAGTCCTCCTATTTATGTCATTCTGATTTTACTACCCACGAGAAGCAAAATAACATAACAACAATAAAATATGAAACATAGAGCCATAGGAATAATCCATGTAGAAATCATAAACATTCTTACTTCATATGCAGACGTGAAAGAGCATGAAAAAGTTCAAGACATTCATCCTCATGTCAAAAGTATTCCTATGCAATTGCTACTCAAGGCTTATCCTCCTTCACAATCTAGAAATAGTGCATTCACAAAGTTTTAGAGCCAAAATCCTCTTCTTCTCAAATGATATTACAATAAATATGCCAAGGCTAGTGACCCTTGTTCTTCCATATTCCTTTGGTACTTTTGGAATTCTTTGAATAATTTAATTACAAATTGATTTTATTCACCCTTGGGTGACCTTTGGCATTCCATCAATTCATCCTTTAGTGACCTTTCATCACCTAGTGGAATTTGTCCTCATGTGACATGGTAACTTTTGTCTTCTTACGATAGAGAGCTTCTCCATTAGAATCTTTAGAAGTTGATGGCTTGACATTACTTGATTGAACATGACCTCCACTAGTCCATGGTTATGGTGCTTGATTTTTGAATAGTGATTTCGGTTTTCCTCCTTCATCTCCATCATGTGTACCTATGATCAAATAAATATATTAGAGATCACATATTAAGCAGAAAAGGAAATTGAAGCAAATAAAGTTAACAATTCAAAACTATCTAAAATGTGAAAATTGTCTTAGTGCCACAAAATGTGACATTTAAAATAACTTACCAATTGTTACACATTGTATCTTTATTTCCCATTGAGAACTTTAATATGAGATTTATTTCAACAAAAAATCATTATGATCAACATTAGATTGAAGTTCATTAATTATCATTCTGACCTTGGTCTCTCTTTGAATTTTCCCTCAACTTTCTTGCACTTGGTGATTTTTCCATGTTCCTTAATTGTCTTGATGAGGATTTAAAGTCCATTGTGGGGATTATAAATTTTATATAAGGTTTCTTGTCTTGATTAGAATCAAATCTGTAAATTCATCCTTTTATCTATGCTTTGTTTGTTTTCTATAATTATTTTTCCAAACTCTAATATAAATCATCCATTTTTTCAATTAAACTTTAGAAAATTAATAAAAGGTCCACAAATTGTAAAGTTGATTTTGTTGACCTTATTAAATCTTAAGAGCTTATTTTTGGCTTCAGAATTAATTTTAGAGCTTAATCATATTTTCTAGGAATTATTTAGTGAAAGCAGAGTAATTTTTCTAAAAAATAGTAGGATGCGTTTTAAAAGGGATTGATCATGGATTTATTGATATGAGGTTTTCCTTATGCCTTTCTGTGATCCAACAACCTTAATTCTATTTTTTATGACCAAAATAACAATTATTCCCACTTGGTTTTAATTAGTAAAATAAATTCAAAATTGACAATTAAGGAACTCACTTGATGAGTCCATCAAGTTAAATATATTGATATATATCCACTATTATAGTTACCCTTTGAAATATCCAAATATCTCAAAATTTCATGACTTTCTCAAATAGCTTATTACTATAAATGGAAAGCATTAAAAAACAAGAGAAATAATCCTGACCTTGATGAAAATTTTACCATGAGATTTTACAAGTCCTAAAATTTTACAAAAGAAATTTGATCAAAATATGATGGATAAAACTCCAAAAAATGGAAAAAATGCTACTTCGGGAGGGTCTCAAAAGGGGTTTCTTAAAATAAAAAGATGGGGATGGCTACAGAAACTTGAATCTATAAAATATAAAATAATGATAGAGTGTATGAATACTGGAAAAATTTTGCCATAACCTTTCTTTGTTTTTTCTACTTTTGAATAGAAATAGAGGAAGAAATGATAGTTTTCCAAAAGGAGAAAGAAAAATAAATGGTATGGATGAGCTTGCAAGATTAATATTTTCCTTTGAATATCCATTAATATCTACCAATAACACCACTAATAGATACCCTGCAAAAAAACCATCACAAATCCATTAAAAACTTCAAAAGTTATGCTTGTAATAGACATGAAATGACGATTTACCTTTTCCTGCATCAATGGCTTTGGATCCCTCACTCAAAATCAGAAAAAAAATGATTTAGTTGATGTCCCATACACTCATCTCTCACCAAATTCTAAATATGACCTCATGTGTTGAAAGAAATGAGTTTTCCTAATCCATACCCCATGGGGTGGGAGGCAAACTATTCACATGTGGGTCAATGGGCATCTCTTCCACCTCTTCCACTCCCAATAAAAGTTATGACAAAGAATTATTAGCCACCTGCAAATATAAACCTGCAAGAAGGAATATTCCACTTCGATAGAGTTTAGTGCTAAATTATGTTATCTCACAATTAAGTGGTTAATTAATCCGAAAATGAGCCAATGGGAGCAAGGTTGGCCTATAAGGGAATTCCGGTTATTTTTTCCTTTTGCACCGCAATGTCAACGAACTTCTCCAATATTGCCGAAATCTTGGTGATCTTAGAATTTCTAGCCGCAATGTTGGAAAACTTCTTCAATTAATTACTGCCTAAACATCGACGAACTTAGTAATTATTGCCGAAATGTTGGTGAGCTTCTCCAAAATTACCACAAATTCGGTGAGTTTATCCAAACTTAATGCGACGTCACTGAACTCATCAAATTATCTTGCCGAAACATCAACAAACTTATCAATTCTTTCCAAAACATTGGCAAACTCCTCAAATGTCATTGAAACATCGACACACTCGTCAAATCTCGCCAAAATATCGATGAGCTCCTCAAATCTTGTCGAACTGTTTCATACTTAGCCAATTCCAATTTTGAGAAAACCTTCTTAGGTAATCCTTTGTGCTCTCAAAATACTTCTTCTTGAATATGTCTTAAGATTTAATCCTCATATGAATGCCTTAGCTAATGGTAGTAGGAGAAATTGAGGTTTGTAAGAAAATGCATAACACTAGAAAAAACACCAAATAATTTCCAAAAAAACTTTCAAACTTGGTAAGGCAAGGAAAAAATCAAGATTGGGACAGGGACTGAACTTATGACACTCAATCAATCATCGAAACCATTGGTCATGTCAAAGCAAGTTATAAGAGAAAATGAAAACCATGAAGTCAACATCGTCCAAATAACTCATTCAAGTGCCACATAAGCATTGAAAAACATTATCATGAAGGAACTGCTGGCAGTCAAACTTCATTCAGATTATTCATTATTTTCATATCAATCTAAAGACACTAAAAAACCAAAGATTTAATATTGGGGTCTCCATCTTTTCTATTCCAAGATAAAGAAAAGTAGAGGAGATAGTTGTGGCTACAATAGGTGTATACTAGGGTGTCCCTGTATGTATTTTTACTATCCATTGCTTGACTCATTGAATGAAATATATTCATGTGTGTATAGGTTGGAACGCATCTCTAGCCTAGAAAAAACTTCTCTAAATTAGGGTGCGTGATAGCACAAAAAAGTGTTATGATACCACTTATCTAGGTGTAGTTAGATATAAAATTTAAGTGAAATACATAGGAAAAAACATAGACTATGCTAAATAAAGAGACAAACTAGAATGTTGCACCTGCATAAAGAAAACCCCTTGTTGATATTCTAGAACATGAGCAATGTTCACTAGCCTCTTTAAGTGGGTGACCTCCAAAATTCATTGTAAAATGAAAAAAATCACTTTTAACCTAGAAGGCTAATTATATCTTAGACCTATGAATTTTTAGCCTTTAGGTTGCTGTAAAATAAGGTACACAACAACAATGAAAATAGTACAATGTTTCACTTCCAAACAAACCAAACTTCTTGACAATTCAAGGGCAAAATATATCAATCAAAGATGATACATTTCAATATTTTTAGGGAAAATTATTAGCCAATAACCAAATCTGAAAATATTATTTTATAGCAATAATATCTGCAATACAACAACAATATGACAATAGTAAAATCAACCCTTATATTCTTCACTTAGATGTCAAATCGATTAGAAATTTTTGTTTTCCTTATATCAAATTAGAAAGACATATATGGTTGTAAATGGCAATGCATAAATAACATATACAACTGAAAATCAAATATGGAAATCACACAAGTTTTGGACAGCAAGAAACTTCATCAATATTCTCATGATGAAGTACATGTACATACCATAGCCTTCCCCAAATTATAGTAAAAATATTCCTGTCTCTCCAAACCCTAGCTAGGATAAATCACTAAAACCCTAGTAACAAAAATACAATATGAAAGAATCACTCCAACACATCCTCCAAGGCAAGCCATCCTCTCTTTCTCTTCTTCTTCACAACTCCACCTTAGGGTTTTATCACAAAACATTAATCTCCAAGGGATAAGCCATACCATAGACCTCCAAGATTCCCCAAGATACTCGAAGAAAACAAAGAAACCCTAGCAACTCAATACAGAGAGAGATCAAGAACATGTGAAGGCTTTAAAGAGAGAGATCAAGCACATGTGAATATTTTTGAGAGAGATCCTAGTGCTCACTCTTCTCTATGTCACATCTCATAGAAAGAGTGAATGAACATAGATAAATGGAAAGACCCTCTCCTTCCTTTGTTTATATGAGAGGTAAGCGGGGCCAACAATACAATCTTGGATTTAATCATTACACACAACCTACAATGAGCACTTGTAAGAAAAAAAAAGTGTGACACTACATTCTAAATTATATGTGTCATGCTCCAAGGTGAGGCTGAGAATAATAATGACTTGAAGAGGATGTAGCTACGCAATGCAAGTTCACATCCCTCCATCAAAATCCTTCACATAATCCATCAATCCTCCTAAGAAATGTATTCCAATGGGTTAGTTTCCCTTGCAAGAATAATTTCAAAGCCCCAAGCATCCTCAATCCATCTCCAATCCTTTGAATAGGAATCCAAGATGCCACATGCCAACTAGGGATTTATTCTCTCCTCCAAGTTGCACAACACTCCTCATCCCATGTATGGTGATCTCCAAGCTATTTATTTTTGTGCAAATATGTTGAGCTTTGGTCTTTAATTCTTTAAGTGTGGAAATATTGAATACTTGAATCAATAGAACATTCAATCACATAAGAACTTCAACCATAACATAGGATATACCCTGGGAAAAATCCTCAAAGAAACGAGGATGAAAAACCCCATCAAATATTTAGAGTATAATTATGATAGATAACATATAATGAATTTTACAATAACAGATTGCTTTCGGCACCCTAGGTGGAAGATCAGAGAAAACAAAACACCCCAGGTGTAAATACATAACAATAGAGAAGAGAGATCAATCGGATGAACTTTTCAATGAGTTCAATACAATAAATAACATGTCAAATCAATGCCATGCAAGGAATAACAAATCATTACATGAGGAACTAGCCTCAAATGCAAACTCTAGTGAATTTCTTTCTTGGATAATTGTTGTGTACTTTGGTTTCTTCAATCTTGCATGATCAATGCACTATGACTTTCTTCTTTGACATTAAATCATGCTCAACTGTCTTTAGAGTGAACTTGCCTCTTAACTAGATGTGGGATCATTTAGTTAACAAGCTAACTTAAGTGTTACCATGTAGTTAATGTAACTTAAGTTTCTTAACTTAAGTGTCGTCTTTTTGTTTAACAGAAGTGTCGTAATGAAAAACACTTTAGGTAACTTATTCCTTTTTCTTAACACTTTAGTTAACTAATCTTAACTAAAATCATGCTGGTTGATTTACTGAAGTGACCAATATGTGTTCTCCTTTAATTAACTAATGCATACATTGTTGCTTTAATTGAATCTTAACAATATTTAACTGAGGCATGCATTGTTACTTTTTTTTTACTAGGGGAATCGATAATTAGGTACTGGGATGGTACTCGCATGACACGAGGTCCATGGATCCATTACCACTACCAATATACCCCTAGGTGCCCCACAACTGCTCGCAAGCATGGGACACATGTACTCCCAGGTGTGATTTGAACTCATGACCTCCTTTACAACACGTGACTTCATATCAAGTGAATCACCAATGAGCCACACCCATGCAGACTGACATTCATTGGTACATTAATCGAAGCTTTAACAATTCGAGTTCACTTAGTAAACTGAGGTCTTGTCATGAGTAATTTCTAATTCTCTTTGTTCTCTATGCATTTATCTTTATCTCTTATCTTCTACCGCATTGTCAATATGTGCTAACTTTAATTATCTATCATATCGTATTATACTCAGAAGATTTGTCGGATGCTGTGATCATATTATATTACTCTCGGACCAAATGATCATATGCTAAAGTAATTCACTCTAGAGTGGCTAGTATCTAAAGGAGACTTAATAGTAATCAGTGATCATGGTTAATAATACATCACACAACATTAATGATTCAACTTGCAAAGAATTTACCTCTATACAGGAGGTCCACCTCATGGGTACCTACTATAACTGGAGGGCCACATAAGATTCTGAATTTACATAAAGTTCAGAGCCTTGTCCAACATGACTTTACAACATCATCCCTTTGACAAATCAAAGCATTCACCTCAACACATGAGGAATATCCTTTTACACGGAAGGCTTAGTCATCCTTGAGTACAACCCAAGAATCTACTCCAAGTACTTGAGTCTAACTCAAGCTCCCTACCTCAACACATGAGGCCCAATCCTGAATGCACACAATATTGACTTGGAGAATGACTCGTGATGTCGTACTTTCAACACAAGCAAGTGAATCCTCCATGGGTCTCCAATGAAGGGCACCCACTAAATTGTTAAGAGAACTTCAATTCCCAAGGGAAGAACCCTAAGTTAGTAACCACCCAAGGTTAAGCATCCACTACAAATCTATCTCAATTGTGCAAATCCATCATAGACTATCTCTCATGTGCCAATCCATCTTAGATCATCTAAGGGTTGAACATACACCATGTGCCCAAAATATCATGAAGCATCCCAAACATGGTATAAACACTTTTAGAGTAACCCCAAAAGTTTACACAAATGAGTAGCGCTCCAATGCAACAATAATCCTTGACAAAAGATTACATAACTTCTTACCTCTATAAATAGTTTCTCACTACCCAAACCCTAACCACTAGTTGTTCCAACATTAATGAGTACCAACTACCTATCATACCTCACTCCATAAGGATTACCCTTCTGCATTAATTAACCACACACCAACTACTTAATGGTCCTTATTCAAAGAATATTATGACCTTGTACATTAACTAATTCCTAAGTAACCCTAGCATAAGACTCTAACGAAATGCACATATCCATTTCAATATTCTACACCCAACAAGATGCACATGTGTTAGAAATGTCAATTGTTACTAGGACCGTTATGAAAGCTCGATACATGCATGTTAAGAATGATACTAGTATAGACCTATCTAACTCTAGTATTACAAAGCACAAAGAGAAATCAAATCTGCAAACTTTTCACCACTAAACTACGTCACACATCCCTCTCACCACTATGCTACAACACACTAATGCATGCATTCTTTTTTAACTTTTTATTTTTAAGGGACAACCGAACACTTCTCCCCCATTGGAGATGTAGAAATGTGCTTTCTCTGTGCAAAGGCATACAAAGAAGACCAACGACCACCTATCCATAATTACAAAATTAAACATCTTAAGCAACTAAATCAAATTTAAAACATATAGTAATTAAGTACCTCATTTTTTTCTCATATACATTTTTCTCATTGTATAATTTTTATTTTTTTATGAAAAGGTAAACAAAAAATTATATTTTAATTTATTTTATATAGATTTGGATCATTCTTTACTTTCATTTGTTTGTAAATTAATGATCAAGTTAAGAAAGTATCTTTCAACTTAATATTGGAATTAATTGATTGTGTAATTTAATGATTAAAAAATAAATTAAAAAATATTTCCACCTCAACAGTTTTAATTCCGATACATTAAAGCTAATTAAAATGATTCTCCAATCCTCATTATAAAATCTTGTAATATTTGATGAATCAATGTTAAGTGGGAATTCAAGTAAAGGGATGCTTGTTGTCCCTAAGATTATGGATAACAAAATCCTCGGAGTGATGAAGACTATGCTTTGACAACGAACCATTAAGCAGCTTCCAAGGAATATTCTCTTACACGTAAGCAAATTGGATTATGATAATACCACAGGCTTCGAAAACCTACTGTGGAGGCATGCACCTTCAGTCTTGTCCCTTTCTCTCGGCCGAGTATAAGGATTTCTCAGAGCATCTCAACCACTACAGGAGAGCCCCACAACCGACCTAAATTATGATATCATTTTCTTGATTTAGAAATGGGATTTGCGTTATTTATTCTTATTTATCCATTCCTTAACGTCCACGGAATTTAGTCTATAAGAATAACGACGGCCATACAAGGTAGGCCTGGCCTGACCTGGCCTGTAGGGATTTGCTTCATCCATGGCTTCATCTGTAGGGCGTGCAGAGAAAGGAGAAAGGAATAGAACAGTGTTCTACGATCCTTTCTACTGGTCTAGTCCTCCACGCAACAATATTATTAATGGAGCTCTCAACGTTAAAACTATGGGAGGAGCAGGGAGTAATAATGGATGTAATCAGATGGATGACTTCTCTGTTTACAGCTCAGTACATATTTCATGGCCTCTTCGGTCTCCATTTTCTCCCAGAGAAAAGAACTCTGTGAGTCTGGTTACTGAGAATGAAGCTCATCATGAAGCTGCTGCAACTCATGGTGTGTGAATGTTTGGAATGGTTCCTTCCAGATATTCAAGCCATGTTATGCTGTGCCTGTAACTTTAGAACAGTCTCATGCTATGTAATTATTTGGGATGCTTCTTTCCAGATATTCAAGCCATGTTATGCTGTGCCTGTAACTTTAGAAGAGTCTCATGCTGTGTAATTATTTGGGATGCTTCCTTCCAGATAATCAAGCCATGTTATGCTGTGCCTGTAACTTTAGAATTCATGCCGTGTAATTATTTGGGATGCTTCTTTCCAGGTATTCAAGCCATGTTATGCTGTGCCTGTAACTTTAGAACTCATGCTGTGTAATTATTTGGGATGCTTCTTTCCAGATATTCAAGCCATGTTATGCTATGCCTGTAACTTTAAAACTGCAGAGAAAAGGAGTAAAGAGTTTCTCTTACAGTCTGTCATATCTCTTGTTCATAAATTTTTCTTGTTGGATATTGCTGTAGCACTGATCTGTGTTCTTGGCTTTGTTTCTAATTGATATTAATAGATTGTTTATCTCTTCTGGAAAAAAACATCTGGATGTTTTGCAGTATATTATCGTTATAGGTTCTCTGTATTTTAATTCCTTTTATCACATGATTCATCTTTTCTTTGAATTGAACTTACTTTGCTGGGCCTCGGATTGATACTTGTGGAGGGGTCAAACAATTTTATCTGCAAGTTTTATTTAGGGTTTCAGGAAGAGAGTTCATAAGTTCAAGATGCTTGACAAATCCAAGATTATGATGAATTTATGATTATTTCTTTTGAGGATAGATTGGTTTGGATGAGTTTATGAATATTTCTGTGCAACAAGCTATATTGGTTTTCTTTAACTCTCTTTTGTAAAATCCAACCACAAGAGGCAAATCAAACTTTTCTTATTTTAAGTGTTCAAACTTTCAACATGATACAATTGATTTTCAACACACTTGCAATAAGTCATTGGGAAAATTGGAACCCCAGGGTCTACTATGCCAGTGGGAAAAGAGGAAGTAAAAAGTTTTCTATTGTGTTTGTCTTAACCAAACCAACTTAGACACCAACATAAATATGACGAAGTTGGAAGGTTTATTGCTTTATGCAAAGTAACTCCACTTATCCATGGAAGATGGGAACACTCCCTCTTACTTTGCAACTCCACTTATCCATGGAAGATGGGAACACTCCCTCTTACTTTGCAACTCCACTTATCCATGGAAGATGGGAATGTTTGATTGAATTCTGTTTAAATTGAAGGAAAGTTGAGAAACGGGATTGGATCGCCATGGGTTTAGAGAGAAGAATTTTCAAGTGAATATATTGAAGATATCTTTTGGATTGTGGTGGGTTTTAGTTAGACCCATTAGTGGCCGTAATTGAGTGGTTGTTGTTATATTTAATGGAGCAACTTCCATAGGAAATTTAATATTTAGGTTAAGGTGGAGGGGATTGTGGTGGGTTTTAGTTAGACTCTTATGGGTGGTTTGGGTGTTTGTAATTGAGTGCTTGTTGTTATATAGGAAATTTAATATTTAGGTTAAGGTGGAGGGATAAATATTGTTTGGTTTTATTTTAGCTTATAATATTATTTAGGGATTAATGTTGATATAATAATATATTCATTTAGAATTCAATTTATAGCTTGTAAGAATTTACGGGTGGCATGTGCGAGGATCTTGTTGGATGTTAAGGAGACATTAGTTGGAATTCATTGGACTTGGCTTGGGTGAAGCAACGGAAAACCAAATAGTTAGAGTGGAATGCCTTTTTGCTTGGTGTGGAGCTTGCAGTTTCTCTTAGGGTTAGGGAACTTCTTGTTTTTGGATATTCTCTATTAGTTATCAAATTTGATCAATGATAAGGAATCAATAATGAGCAAGAGGATTGCTTAGCAAAGCAAGATGCACTTATGGAAAAGGGGGTTTGTTTAGACCTGGATGGTTATCCACATCATAGGTGGATACCATTGACATGAAGGGTTTGGAGTTGATCACCCCAAGGTTATTAAATGAGGGGAGTGTGTTCATTAAATGTTTCATAGACGTCACAAGGGAAATGAAGCTGACCATCTTGAGAATCTTAATGAAGGAGCATGTGCTCACTCTTTGCAAGGGCACCTGGCTAGGGAGGAGGACACACTACACTCCTCGACATTTATGAATCACCCATGCACATCCCTCCACCTATTGTTTGTTCAGGGCTTACACAAGTTCAATTTTATGGCATCTCATTGTGCTTTGTGGGAGGATTGTGGGATATCTCTGTTTAGAGATTTTCCCACAAGTTTGAATTTCACTTTGGCTTGGGATGTTAATGTTGGTTGTATCCGTGTCCTTGTTACTAAGGTATTATATTTTATGTGGAGTATTGGTCCATCATTCCGTTCTTTGGTCTCAAGATTAGATTCCTGGGAGGAAGCAAAAAGAGCTCTAGCTCACTTCCCTCGGGTTGAGAATTTGGTATCTTATGTGTGTTTAGGGCTCATGATTGTCCCAAATCATGCATGGGGTCTTGAAGTTTCAAATTTTGTGCTATTGAAAATGTAATCAAGGATTTGAAGCAAGCTATGTGGTATTTGAATAAATCTATGTGGCATTTGTAGGACCAATTAGAAGGTGTTTTCGAGACCATGCACCAAATTCCATACACCATTTCCCTAATTCCACACGAGGATCGATGATATGGGAGGGAGCATGTAATACCTCCATTTTTATCCCTAGAATATATTGGCTTTATATGTAAATATTGTACATATGTAATATATGATTCCTAGTGCGGAGATGAAGGCCAAAGCCCCACTAGTGAATGCCAAGAATTATAAAGGCAGGTATTTTATATTCTGTGAGCCATGTGATAGTAAGCCATAGAAAATTTTAAACATGTAAATACTTATAATGAAAAAAAAGTCCAAGAGCTCAATATGGAAGCAACGGAAATGAGGGGCTATGTTTATCCACTAGGGACAAGTGAGGGGGTGTAGAGAGCCAACCCTCTATTTCCAAGTGTCATCTTGAGAACTGAAGTGTCCTTCCTTAATGTTCTTTAATTATACTGTAAGAAGGTATCTGAGAAATCAACTCAGGAATTTAATGGCGCATGGGATGAGTGCATAAATTCGTATGGCAGGTTACAGGATTAGATTACTTGAACCAAAAGTCAATTTATGGGAGTTAATTTCCCTTCATTCCCATTCCATGGTGGAGTAACTAGACATCAATTCTTAGCATGTTATGCATTCCTAGCAGTGAAAAATTGTAGAAATCGCAACCATGAAAGAAGTCGCATTTTAGAGTGTAAAAAATGCCTAGAAATTTGTGTGGATGGTGAAATCCAGTGGGGGACCTATATATATATATAAACCATGGGAAAAAATTGAGAGTTTCAAAGGCTTAAAAATCCATTAGAAGACCCATATTTGGGATCCTGGAAATTGAATTTCGAAATTGAGTCATGTGGCCAGAATTCAAAGAAATCCAAGAGTGGATTGAATTGGGAGAGATTAGAGGCCGGAATCACTTGATAAACCTAGTGAAGGAAAGAATATTTGAAGATTTAGAAGCTTGGACCTTTCTATTCCCACCTTGAAGAGCACTGGAGGGAAGGGGCGCCTGAAGGACTGTGTATCAGAGAAGGGGACATTTCTTGCGTTGGGTGTGACAGGTATTGTGGGTGCCAAGGAAAGATGAGATCAATTGAGATGCCTGTAGCTTTGTGGTTGAGCTCAGTGGCTTATCATTCTCCTTCCTTGTTGTTATAGTATGATTTGCCACATCTGATACATTATTCTTTGATGGCCTATCGATGTCCCAATGCAAACTCCTTTTACCCCTTTTTGCTCATTATGATCCTGATGCTCCAATGGAACCCATTAAAATATATTTTTATATATATATACGCGCGGCATAAGTTTACAACTCGCATATACGTTTCTTGCACCACTGCCACCTGTTTACATAAAAAAACGTGCTAAAAAAATTATTTTGAGTTTCCCCCCACTAAGTAATGAAAGACTTGTCCGTTGGCCTTCCATATGCCCGAAAACACTCCACTTTGACCCTTCACCTCCAATTGAAGGGATATATATTGAGCTACTATGAGGCACTAGAGGAGGAGAACTTTGAGAGAAAATATACTATAGTGGGATTGTGCCCCATTCTTATGCACTTGATTATGCATCCCTTTGTCCTTGAAGCAACCATTAGTGCTATTTCCCAAGATTGCATTGATCTTTGTGAGCTTGCATTTGTATGGAGGATTGAAGTGGCAGAGGGACTCAATTTCTCAATTTCGAAGAGGTTCCAACATAGTTTGTCATCTTTATATCCGTTCATATTAATAGAAATATCCATTTATCATCCATTGCATGTGTAATTATAAATATTTTTTATCTGTGGATGTGATTACTTTGGTTATGCATTGGAATATAACATGCTAGATTAGATTCTAACACTTTACATATATAATGCTTGTATATCTTATTGTTGTTGAGGACAATGTGTAGGTACAAGTTTGATTGAGAGATCAACAGGGATCTACATCGAACGTTCAGAATAAGGTATGTCTCCTTGGTCCCTCAGTGTTAGTTTCACTTGTATATTTAGCATGATTGGAAATGGGTTTATTTTTGGTGTCATCCTATCTATTTTGGTCCACCCCAAGCCATAGGAGATCTTCTTCGTAATAGAATTGGCGACTCCACTGGGGATTTCCTTTTTGTTTTGGTTTGGGTGCATGATTCACTAGTGGAAAATGAGAGATTAGTGACCAAAAAAATGACCAAAATCCGCATATCAATGACCACTTTTGGTTTGGCGATCGCTGGTGGCTAATTTA
>LPNX010331864.1:0-23822 GCA_001517045.1 Pseudotsuga menziesii
GCATTTTTTACAGTTATCCGAAGTATCTAGAGAGGTGTTGAAAGGAAAGCTAGCTACTGACAGGTACATCATGGAGCTAGAGAAAACTGTGGAGCAGCTTCAACAGGAAAATGAAGCTTTGCACCAGAAGATAGACAGCCTAGAGGAAAAGCATGAAGGAACTAGAAAAAGGACTCGAAGGCTTGATGGCATTGATTTGCTTGTAAAAGCATCAAAGAAGTTATGAATCAGTTTTTAGTTAATGATTAGTTTTGATAAACAGTTTTGTTAAGTATTGCTTTTTTTAGCAAGTATGTAATTTTGTAAAAAAATCACTTTTTACCTTACTTACTTTAGGGATTCGATGGAGGCATTTTAGAAGGTAAAACCTAACTGTTTTTTGGAGGAGGATAGCTATTTAGGAGAGTTTGAAAGACATTGTAAAGGTTCTAATTTTTCTGGAGCATCAGGAGGTCTGTGGGCTATCATACTTTCAGGCTTATTCAAAGATAAGTGTTGTGACTCTCTTGTACATTTACTGATGAAACTATGGATATATGACTCTTTACCCTACTTTCTATCTGTGTTGGCTTTATTGTGAGTTTGTTTAGCTTCTTAATTGACATTTTCAGTGCTGGTTAATGTGTGTTTTCTAGCAGTGCTTGTCCATTATGTGTAAACTTCAATACAGGTTTTTTGTTAGACTTTTATGATATATATGCATCTTTATCAGTGATTGTGTTTGATTTAGTTGTTGCTTATCTGATGAATGTATTCCCTATATGCTCTTGATGTTTATGACCAAAACACTTAAAACAAAAACCTTAAACCCTAATTTGAATTGAATTTACTCTTGAGATTGTGTTGGCATGTTTCCCTAGCCTTAGAAACAGTTTCTGACACAAACACACAGACTCTTCAACTTTCTGAACTAAACCTTCTTCTTGAATACTGTCTTTTACCATCTCATCAACTATTTCTCTCTTTAACCTCTTTACAAGTCAATCTTGTTTGTTCATATACCTCTTTTTGGGTTGATCTTCTTGTTGACTATGAATACCTGACCAAAAAAAAAATTGCTCCCAGGTTCTACCCTTTTCCTGAAGGACTGTGTTAACAATCAACTTTATAGGTTCATGATGAAAGATAGATTGTTGAGTGTGGTCTTTATGCCCTTTTACTCTATCTGACATTTTTTGCAGGATTTTCAAAAAGAAAAAGGGTAAATTCAGTTTGGAATCTTGATTTAAGTGTTGAAGGAATTTTATATGATATTTGAAGACTAAGGAAAATATCCCCTCACAAGTGATGTAACTCTCTATAATTCTGATGGCCTCTCTCCACTTAGGCTTAAATTTGTGTAACTGTACACCATTTCCCCAATCTAGGGTTTCAACCTCTGATAATAAGAAATCTTTTGGATTGAAAGTGAAGGGTATTTTATTGAACCAAAGTTCTCCATCACCTGCTATTATTGTGGCTTCTTCAATTAAATCTCTGGCGAGTTCAAATTTGAGGGTGTGAAATGAAACAGTGTTCTTATCAAAACCCTGAGCAAATCTATATGATAATTCTAGGTTAAAGCCATTGATTCTCTGGAAGAAATCAAACCAACCAGCTGTTAACCCAAAAAATCCCCCACACAGCTCTCAATGGCCTACACCACCCAAGGACACCATCTCACAACACTCATTTCACTTCACAAGACCTTCCATGACCTTCCATTTGACCCCCACACCTCCAAAAGAGCCCAAGGATGAAGAAAAGGGTTAAAACCCCCAAAAAAGAGCCCAAAATAGACCCTCAGGAGCTAAATCCCTCAAAAAGGGGATAAAACCCTGGAAGGGGCTAAAGTTAGGTTAGAAGGGGCTAAAGCCTTGACCAAGGGCTTAAAACCCTAAAATCCCTTGGAAAAACTATAAAAGGAGGGTGGGGGGTCACTCTCAAAACATTCCTCCCTTGCATACTGTTATGCTGCCCAAGTGGATGCCTTGAGACCATTTGCCTCTCAAGCCACCCACACTCCCTCTCATCCATCTTCCCTTTGAGCCATTGATCCGTAGGACCTCAAATTTAGTGCATTAAAAGTTTGTTGTAAAAGAATGTGTGCAACAGGTTAATTAAAGGACAGAATTAGCAGAAATTAAATGCTCAGAACAGGAATGAAAGCAAGACTGATAACAAATGCCAAGCAGAAAACACATAACCCAAAGTCACAGACAGAAATTGATAACGGATTTCACCCCCTCCATTGGGCTACGTCTCCGGGTCCCTCTCCAATGGGAACCGATCCAATTACTTCTTTTAAATGGTAAAAATGGTTCTGGACTCTGCAAATTAGTTCAGCAGTATGGGAAAAAGTCTCCAAGACCTCTTCTCTGGAATAATACAAATTGGCTTTCGAAGCAAAGAGAAGCCAAATAGAATAGAGAAGACAGATTGACTCTTGACAATCACAGAAACTAGGTATCAACAGCAAAGTCTTTAAGACCTCCTCTATGAAAGTTACAATCTGGACTTCAACAGTCAAAGAAGCCAAGTAACAACTAAAGGTAGTCGAATTCAAAGAGCAGCCGGTGGCTCGTCTTACAGCAAACTCGCTTAGCCCCTATCTCTGAGAAAAATCCCCCTTTGTGCTTCTTCACAAACATTCTTTATACTCCTCTTTGCCGTTATAATGGGCAAAACGCTCAAGAACGCGACTGTTCACCTCCTTCTGCCAACTTCCCTCGACTTTTCATCTCCCTATCAACGCAGCATTATACGGCATCAAGATCCTACAAAAACTGTTTCTAAAACGTCCTCGCGCGACCGCTTGTAGGGTTTAAGTCGGAAGGTTGAAGTCATCTGCTCGTCCACCGTTACGGAAGAGGATAAGCGATGGTTCCGACGAATTCTGTTTCAATCGGCTATCTGCTGGTTTTCAAGTCGAAAGTGTTAGTTACTTAGGCTTTCGCTGTTGCAGATGGTGCACCACTTCTTCTTCTGATCCCGTCCAGCGATTTCACCAATCTTTTAAGTTTTTGGGCTTCCGCCGTTGCGGCTGTAGAAGCATTCCGACTTCCGATCCGCCTGAACGTCTGTTAGGATTCCATCGTTGTGGAAGAGGAAAGGCTTCCGAGCCCCGCTGTTGTGGAAGGGAAAATTTTGGAAGCTTCTGCTGTTGTGGAAGGGAAATGCTTCCGACCTCCGATCTAAGGAAGGAGAAAAGCTTCCAACTTCCGGTCCGTGTATTTTTGTTTTGCCGTCCGATTTCTTCAAACACCATTTCTATGAACCATGTACCATATTGGATCTTTCAGAGGAATAATCCGCTGGATCAATCCTCCCCATTGGAGAGCTTTTGGACCACCAAAATCCTGAATTATTCTGCAAGTAAGTGAGGGTAAAGTTCCCTCGCTTTACCAATCTCCATCCATCTTGCTTTGCTAGGATGCATTCCTTTCATCCCCACTCGAAGGTACTCAGCATTCCCCCTTCGTGAAGTCCTTACATTTCTATCAAGAATAACATCATCCTGCAACTCTCTCATATATTCAGGTGCCAAATCATCTATTGAAGGGATCTGTATGTTAATTTCCTAATCCATGATCATAGGAGGCTCATACAATTTAAGATTCTCAACATTGATAACTGAATAAATTTGCATGTATGGAGGTAAATTCAAGCGAAAAGCATTAGCACCGATCTTTTCCAAGATCTCAAAAGGACCATACCTGATAGGTTTAAGATTTTTACCTTCACCTTTCATCCTTTCTTTGGTGATATGTAACCAAACTCTGTCACCTACCTGAAATTGATGATCAATTCGATGCTTATCATGCCTGGCCTCGTACTTTTCCTGGCTCTTCTCCAACTGTTCTTGAACTGCCTGCTGTACTGCTTGGATTCTCTGAATGAACTTCAAAGCTTTATCTGCATCATGGTGTCCATCCACTGCATCTTTTCCAAAAGAGAAGTCCATCGGTGTTTTTGGCAGATAACCAAAACAAGTTTCAAAAGGAGAACTTTTCGTGGAAGAATGAACTGCATGATTGTAAGCATGCTGTATATATTGCAACTGCTCATCCCAACGTTTAGGATGCTTACTACAATATCCCCTGAGCAGCTGAACCACTGTTCTGTTCACTACCTCTGTTTTCCCATCGGTCTGTGGATGAAAAGCTGTACTTTTCTTCAGTTTAGTGTCCATAAGCTCCCATAAAGTTGACCAAAATTTTCCCAAGAACCGGGAATCCCGATCAGATACAATAGACATGGGCAGCCCAAAATGTACCCAAACATTTTGAAAGAATAAAAGAGTTGTTTGTTCAGCAGTGATCTGCTTGTTACATGGCATTAAGATACTCATTTTGCTGAACCGATCCACAACAACATATAGGTAATCATGCCCTTTTCTAGACATAGGTAGTCCTCCTACAAAGTCCATAGAAATGCTTTCCCAAGGATGAGAAGAAACTAGGAGAGGAGTGTACAAACCCAATTTCCTATTGCTAGGCTTACTTGTTGCACACATAACGCAACCCCTTATATATTTAGCTATAGTTTCTTGCATTTGAGGCCAATAATAATGATTCTGCAATACAGACAATGTTTTGCTTACACCAAAATGTCCTGCAATCAATGAACTATGTGCCTCTCGAATCACATGCACTCTTTCTTTCTCTGGAATACAGAGTTTACCGAGATGATACAAGAGATGTTCATGCACAAAATAGTTCTCTTCCTGTTTACCATGTATTAGTGATGCATATACTTTATTAAAATCTTTATCTTTTGCATACTATTCAATATAACTTTCATGTGTTAATGAACTGTTTTGAACAATGATTGAAACATTTGTAAGTGGCCTTGATAACATGTCTGCTACTTTATTATGAATTCCATTTTTGTACTTAATGACGAGATGAAACTGTGGTAAGAACCCCATCCATCTTAAATGCCTACTTTGTTGTATTTTAGTTTGATATTGTAAATATTGAAGTGGCTGATGATCAGTATGTATGACTGTCTCTTTTCCCATAATATAATGTTTCCACTTCTTCACACTCTGTACTAAAGAATACAATTCTTTGTCATAGGTCAGATAGTTACTTACCGCAGTAGAGAATGTTTCTGAATGGTAACAGACTGGCTTCCTTCCTTGCATCAAAACTGCTCCCATGGCTAACACACTAGCATCGGTTTCGATCTCAAATGGCTGCTGCAAATCTGGCAATGTCATAACTGGTGCTGTGCTAATCTTTTCCTTTAAAGTGTCGAAGGCTCTCTAATGCTTGCCTCCCCACTGGAAAATCTCTTTAATGCTTGTCAACGCATGTAATGGAGCAGTAATGGAAGAAAACCCAGAAATGAATTTCCTCCAATATTGAACCACACCCAAAAAACTTCTGATTTCAGTAACGATGTTAGGCCGTGGCTAGTTTACAATGACAACAACCTTGGCTGGGTCCACTCGCAGGTGGCCTCCACCAAATATACTAAAGAAGTTTTAGCAAATTCACATTTAGACATTTTTACATAAAGCTTTTCCTTTCTCAGTACATCTAAGATTTTTTTCACATGTACAACATGCTCTTCCCAGGTGTTGCTAAACACAAGGATATCATCTAGATACACAATTACAAAATCATCAATGAATGAACGAAAGACATCATTCATGACCCGCATAAAATTAGCAGGTGCGTTACAAAGCCCAAAAGGCATCACAAGCCATTCATACAAACCCTGTTTCGTCTTAAAAGTTGTTTTCCAAGCATCATGCTCAGCAACACGGATTTGATGATACCCACTACGCAGATCCAATTTTGTAAAATAAGTTGAATGTTTCAACTGATCAAGCAAATCATCAATACGAGGAAGAGGATACCTGTTTTTAATGGTGATTTTGTTAAGGGCCCTGTAGTCGATACACATCCTCCACGACCCATCCTTCTTTGGAACCAATACTATGGGAGAGCCACAAGGAGAAGTGCTGGGCCGGATGACCCCCTTCTCAATCAGCTCCTGAACCTGCTTCTTAATTTCCTCATTCTGCATTACAGACATCCGATACATTGCTATGTTCGGGAGTGGCACATCTTGCTGCAAATGTATCTCATGCTGAATCTCTCTCTTCGGTGGTAACCCCTTTGGATATTGAAACAAATCATCATACTCAGAAATGATGTCAATCAGTTCAGATTTATTCTTAGGGTCACATTCTTCAAAAGATTTAGAGACTTCATCATTTTTCATCTTAACCATCATCAACACAAAGTTCTTACTAGCATTTACCAACCTCTTCATTTGTCCTACATAGACTATTGCTAAATTGGTTTTTATCTTATGTGCTTGTACAATATATTCCATACTTTCTTTAAAAAGATGATACTTATTCTGCTCTCTATAAAAGACTGCTTTCTGGTCATACAAATATGGACTCCCAAGTACAATTCCACAAATGTCGAGTGGTACTACATCTAATTCTACCTCATCCCTAAACTTTTCAGTAATTGAAAATTTTAATACACATTTCCTTGTAACTTGCAATCGTGTATCATTAGTAACCCAACCTGGAGGATAGGGATTTTCATGAGGCACAGTAACTAAATGCAATTTCTTGACCACTTCTTCTGATATCAGATTTACTTGTGAACCACTATCAAACAATGTATCAATCTTTGTGTGATTTGCAATGACACGAACATGAAACAGTGCACTTCTATCTTTATCATTTTTCTTAGAAGTAGATGGCAGACTTGTACTTGCACTAGAACTTGATTGTGCATCAATGGGAAGTGAGATACTTTTATCCTTACCTTGGATTTCGACAGCTGTAACCTTTGCTTCATCACCTGAGTCAGATCCCAAGTCTTGAATAGCTGCTGCAGTAGCTTTTGCTTTTCCTTTGTCTTTGTTTCCTCCGTACTTCTTTGGCCTTAACTCCGGATGAAGTTACCAACACTTAGAGACATCATGTCCCTTCTGACAATGCGAACATGTAGGCTTTTCACCCTCTTTCTTAACAGTAGCCATCTTCTTTTTCCCCTTATCTTTACCTTTTGATCTGCTGTCAATTTTAAATGACTTATTCACAAAAGTATCATTAGCATGCTTACCCCTGGCTTCTAAATGGGTAGCTTGAACACATACATCATCCAAATTACTGGGATTAAACATCAACAAAGTATGTTTCAAATAAGAATGCATGCCACCAATGTACTTAAGAAGAGTTTCCTGTGTATCTAACGAAACATTCAATGCAATAGCCCTCTTTCTGAATTCATGAGTATAATCTTGAATGCTTTGTCCTTTAGCTTGTCTAAACATTTGCCAATTCATGGTTAATTACTGCATGTGACCTAAAGGATAAAATTGCTTCCTCAATACTTCAATGAATTCATTCCAAACTGAAATAATTTTACCATTCTTTCGAAGATCTTGCTGAATCTTGCTCTCCCACCAAGTAAGAGCCATTCCACTCATTCTCAAAGTGGCCAATTGGATTCTGGAAGGGTCATCATTAATGCCCTGCATCCTGCAATATATTTCAAGCTGCTTGATCCAATTGTCTAATTTTTCAACATCTACATCTCCATTATAAATAGGTAATTCAAATTTTACCTCCAACTTGAAATAAGGCATATTAGGACTTGCAGTATGAGAAGAAGAAAAAGTTTGTTTAGTATCAGGAGGATCACCATCACCTCCTACTCCTTTACCCTTTTCTTCTAACTTTACTTCTGCAGCTCTGGTTGAAGATCCTTCTTCTTTCTTCTTCCTTTCTGCTCGCTCTTCGAGTAGAAGTTCCATCATGGATTTCATGCTCATAAAAGCCTCTAGAAACTCAGTTTCAGAAATGACAGGTTTTTCCCGTTCGGTATGTCCTTCTTCTTCCCCTCGTGGAGAAGACATGATTCTTGAGAATGTTCTCTTGGAGCCAATCTCAGGATCTCGTTCAACTAATTCTCCTTCACCAACCTTTAACCTGGACCTAGTAAGCATTCACAAACTTGCACAATAGTCAACTTTGCTCTGATACCAAATATGATCCGTAGGACCTCAACTTTAGTGCATTAAAAGTTTGTTGTAAAAGAATGCGTGCAACAGGTTAATTAAAGGACAGAATTAGCAGAAATTAAATGCTCAGAATAGGAATGAAAGAAATACTGATAAGAAATGCCAAGCAGAAAACACAAAACCCAAAGTCACAGATAGAAATTGATAACGAAGTTCACCCCCTCCACTGGTTTATGTCTCCGGGTCCCTCTCCAATGGGAACCGATCCAATTACTTCTTTTAAATGGTACAAATGGTTCTGGACTCTGCAAATTAGTTCAGCAGTATGGGAAAACGTCTCCAAGACCTCTTCTCTGGAATAATACAAATTGGCTTTCGAAGCAAAGAGAAGCCAAATAGAACAGAGAAGACAGATCGACTCTTGACAATCACATAAACTAGGTATCAACAGCAAAGTCTTTAAGACCTCCTCTATAAAAGTTACAATCTGGACTTCAACAGTCAAAGAAGCCAAGTAACAACTAAAGGTAGTCGACTTCAAAGAGTAGCCGATGGCTCGTCTTACAGCAAACTCGCTTAGCCCCTATCTTTGAGAAAAATCCCCCTTTGTGCTTCTTCACGAACCTTCTTTATACTCCTCTTTGCCGTTACAATGGGAAAAATGCTCAAGAACGTGACTGTTCACCTCCTTCTGCTAGTTTTCATCGAATGTTCATCTCCCTATCAACGTGGCATTATACGGTATCAAGATCCTACAAAAACCGTTTCTGAAACATCCCCGCGCGATCGCTTGCAGGGTTTAAGTCGGAAGGTTGAAGTCATCTACTCGTCCGTCGTTGCGGAAGAGGATAAGCGACAGTTCCGACGAATTCTGTTTCAATCATCTATCTATTGGTTTTCAAGTTGGAAGTCTTAGTTACTTAGGCTTCCGCCGTTGCGGATGGCGCACCACTTCTTCTTCCCATCCCGTCGAGCGATTTCACCGATCTTTTAAGTTTTTGGGCTTCCGCCGTTGCGGTTGCGGAAGCATTTTGACTTTCGATCCGCCTAAACATCTGTTAGGATTCCACCGTTGTGGAAGATGAAAGGCTTCCGAGCCCCGCTGTTGCGGAAGGGAAAAGTTTGGAAGCTTCCGCCGTTGCGGAAGGGAAATGCTTCCGACCTCCGATCTAAGGAACGAGAAAAGCTTCCGACTTTCGGTCTGTGTATTTTTGTTGTGCCGTCCGATTTCTTCAAACATTGTTTCTATGAACCATGTACCATATTGGATCTTTCAAAGGAATAATCCACCGGATCAGCCATAGCTCCCCCATTGCCAAGAGAGAGGTGCTTCTCCAAGCTAGGGCATGGTGGCCCATTTCCACCAAGAGGTATAATTTTTGTTTTATTTTGTTTATTTGAGTTTTTCTAACATCTAGTTTCTTGTAGGTTTATGGCCTAACATGTTCTTATAGGTCTCCATTGTTGTATGCAGGGCCAACAGTACCAGTTACTGTTGGCCATTCATGGTTTGCAAATCACTCAACTGTGCAAAACGGCTGAACCGAATTTCTGAAAATTCACCTATGTTTGGGCTCGTTTTCTGCCCAAACATTTGAGCCATTTGTGAATCTTCCTGTAACTAAGGGTAAAAAGGCCCATTTCCGAAGTGGGTTTTCAACCGTTTGAGATAATTCCTCACGGTTTGATCAGAATCCAATTCGCAAAAATGAGACTTTTATAGGTGCGCGACCCATTTGTGGGCTTTTTAATTACAGTTTATGTTTTTATTTTCTGCATTTTATTTCATGAACAATGTGCAAATGTTAATTAGATCATTATGGATTAATAAAATGAACCTAGTCTAACTAAAATCAACTTAAAATCAACGATCTTGCTGCCCCCTTCTTCCTCTACCCAATCATCACCCTCTGGGGTATTCGGGGATACGACGAAGGGACAGCTCGTATAGATCTAGGCACTCCATGGAATTTTTCCAAAACCACTAAAACCAGGTGGCCTGGAAGGTACAGGGGGTAGAGAAGGAGGGCTTCTCACGGAGCTAAGTGTCCTCCCTGGTTGACCAACCTAGCACTTGGGAGGTGACCTGAGGATCTATGGATGGGCTTAGTCCCATTGTGTTGAGATCCCAACACCTTCTCTTGGTTGAAGAAGAATACCACTGAGAGGTAGACACTTAGTTAGGCCAACAATTCAGGGTTAATCACCATATTTGCTTACAAGTTTCTGTTTACATTTTTGCAAACCAAATACCAGAACAAGCAAGCAAACCAACACACCATACTACATAATTAACCCAACTCACTTCATGACGTTGAGTGAGCCTTAAAAGTTACCAAATTTATACTAAATTCAACCAACTCTGCAGTCTTTGAGGACATAAGTCCCTGACTGCTACAACTGTGGGAAGTACTTGGGATTTTCCCAGAAACTCATTGTGAGGAGTACCACAGGAACCCCATAGTAGTTGGCCGCTGAGAGGAATTTCCAAGTGAAACGGGAAATGACCCCTTCCGATTGTGTAGAGTTACCCATGAGGAAGAAGCCAAGTGCTGTCTTCTGGCAGTCTTGGTGGCTGAGAGACCACCTTCAACCAGTAGGAATCCACTAAAACCGGGGTCGAAATTTCATACCCACCAGTTTCATACACACAAGCCAACAAAATTGATCCTCCACGATCTTCCTCACGCCTAAGAGGTGAACCACCACCGTTTGGAACACTCATTCGGCACCGTCCTAGCCATTCTCAGTGATCTCCCACACCATCAGAGGGCCATACAACCTTTGATTTTGATTCAGACCCATATCATTATGAACCAGACATCCACACCGCACCATCTAGCCCCATGGCTACTGCAAACTTGGATCCATTTTCCGGTCTAACCTTAGCAAGTGGACCCATGTCCACATCACAACCAATCACCTACAATGTGGCAAGCGTCCCAAGCACAGTCATGCAGACTGTCATTAGCCAATTTCCACCACCTATAGTGACCATCCAAGCTGGTCCAGTGGCCACACATGGGGGTAGTGGCCCCTCCACACACATTGTCCCACCTGCCACGCAGGGGGGCAGTGCACCAACCACCCACATTGCCCCTACTACCATATAGGGGGGAAATGCCCCCGCCACCCACACCTTCCCACCCACAACACTTGGGGGCATTGGCCCATCTGCCATGGTGCCATCACAAGCACCCGCAGCTATGCAGATGCATTATGCACCTGCAAACCCCACCCCCATTGCAGCCCCATCCCACATCAATTTGGGGTCAAATCTTCCATTCATGGCCCGTTTGAACTTGCCTGACTTGGCAATATTGACAAATGACCCCATCCATCACCAAGCATTTTGGCCACCCATGACAACTAATCTGCCCTCAGACATCCCAAAGTTTGAAGGCAAAACCGGGGAATGTCCCCAAAATCATATAATGACATTCCATCTATGGTGCTCATCCAATAACATCATAGAAGACTCCATCAAACTAAGGCTATTCCAACGCACCCTTACAAGTGCCGTAGCCAAATGGTACATTGAGCTGCCACAAGCCAAGTACCTCGACTTCAACTCCCTAGCCTTCATGTTCCTGAGTATTTCTAGCTCCCGGTCAAATATGACGAGGGGGTGGAGATCCTGCTATCCTGCCGTCAAAACATCGCCACTCACATCACTAATCATATCCATGAGTGGCGGTGGGGCCATAGCTTGTGCAAGATCCAACTTGATGACAGGATCTTCTTAGATTGGTTCCTCAAGACTTTGCTCCCGCCCATTGCAAAGGATGTCGCATCTGAATGTCCCCAATCTAAAGAAGAGGCCATATTGAAGGCCCAACAATTTGACCTCATCTACGCCCAGTCGGGATACCTGTATACCGTCATCCCAGTTGCTCCCCGTCCAAGTACCTCTTACCGTGATGCACCGGGGGCATCCCACGCAATGGATGGCATTATAGGGTTAGTCTCTCAACAACCACCACCTCGACCGACACCACCTGCCATTGCACCACAACCAAGCAACACTACTAATGTTGCTTACCAAAACCAAGCTTCGGACTATGCTAGAATGATGTCTCAGTTTGGAGCGACAACTTCCTATGCACAACCTGTGCCACCGCAGGAGGCTCAAGCTATGGCTTGGCTAGCATAGTAGTATGTGGGGTAAATTCCCACATTCATGGCACTACCACCCCCACAAATCTACTATGCACCACCAGTGCAACAAGTTCAAGCCCCCACCCCCACTCCACCCGCTTTATTGGAACAAGTGTTTTCACAGCAAAACCGTCCCAACCAGCCTACCCCCAACAATCAACAAGGGCAAGCTAGAAATAACTGGCCCCGCAACCAGGGAAACAACCAAATGCAAGGAGGTGCTCAACAACCGAATCCTCCCAACAATGCCCCAGTAAACCAGCCAGCCCAAAATCCCCCATGACAAAATGCACCAAGGCGCAATGCCCCATTGCACACAAACCAACCATGCACACTCTGTGAGGTCTATGGGCACTATACATTCGAGTGTCCCCTCATGGGCCGCGCGAAGCAAGCCATTTGAAACGAGGCCCAACAGGCTGCCAACGATACAAACCAAGCACAACCCAACCTGACACCATAAGGACCTCCTCCCATGGTGCTTCAAAACCCACTACTAGTCCAAGGGTTGGTGGAAACCGCCACTCCTCCCCAGGCCACTCCCAATGCTCCGGGGGCACCACCCATGACCGAAACAGGTGTCCACCACTTGATGACCATGACCACTGAAGAGGTCAACTTACAGACTCGACGAAACCAATACGGTACCACTACCAAACCTGTTGACTCATCAGCAGCATCTACGTCCAAGAAAACCAACCTACCTCTCTAGTTACGCCCATTCTTGCACCCCCCCATACACAGAATCACCAATAATGCCACAGCTAGAGCTACAATCAGCTATAGCGTAGTGGATGATTTGGCCCAAACGCCAACCGCCATGTCCGCTCTTGAGGTACTTAAAACGTGCCCAATGCAGGAGAAATCCCTACTAGCCGCTCTAGGGGCAGTAGACCCTCTGATTCCAAGATAATCACCTTTGACACAGAAAACGGAGAACCATGCATGCCCTCCATTATCGCCTTCCAAATCCCGGTATCCATCTAGAACTTGGTTGTGCACTGATGCATAGTGGATGAGGGGGCATCCACGTGCGTCATGTCTACCTTGGTGTGGCAGAAGCTTGGACCACCAATTCTGCAACCATCTTCCATGAATCTGTGGCCGTATGATGGACACCCCACTAAAGCCCAATGAATCCTCCCTCATGTCCCCATCACGTTAGCCGGGAAGACAGTCATGATTGACATTGAGGTCGTCAACGCTCAACTAGATTACAACCTCCTCCTTGGGAGGAGTTACATGTACACCATGTGAGTAGTTGCGTCAATTGTCTTTCGCCTCATGATGTTCCCCCATGAAGGGAAGATTGTGACGGTTGACCAACTCACCTACCATGATCCATAAGGGTTAACAACACCTACCAACGTTATCCCTACCATCAGTACCATTGAGCTACAAGGGACGACTACACATGCTAATGTCATCCCCGTAACTAACACCATGGTTGAAAACACACCAGCTTCCCCACCATTGAATGTGGGCCCTGGGTTGTTTACCGATCCTACCATGATGGCTCCTTTCCCATTGATGTCACCACCTCTAACACAAAAGCAAACTGCATACTTGTGCATGGTCTCATCAATCACCACTGCACCCAAACAACAACCGCAGCCGTAGCCCCAACCACATCCACAATGCCAACCGCAGCCGCAGCCCCAACCACAACCACAACACCAATAGCAACTGCAGCATCACCCACAGCAGCAGCATTATGCGCAGCCGCAACCACAACCTCACCCCCACATGCAACCAGTTGGGAGTTATGTGGGCTCATCTCCGGTCCATACAATTCCCTTCCTCTTCCGCCCACATGGCGTCATGAGAAAGCCAGTCATGGCCACCTTGAGCCTACCCAACTTTACATTGGGGATCTTAGTATGGTACCTAGATCCACCAGCTCAACCACCAATGGCCCAAGTTGTGCTAACTCTGGTGCAACGTATCGCAGTTGAGTCTCACCCCCCACCTGGTTTGCATAGACCAACCTCCGCACCCGCATCTGCACCACCCCAACCCAAAAGGGCCAGGGGAAAGAACACCAAAGCCACTATAGAACCATGACAAGTTCCACCTTGTGCAGTCTGCGAACAACAGGGCCATCCAACTCAGGATTTCCCTGAAATCCCAGTGATCTGTGCGCATCTGGAATCCATGGACATGAATGAAAACATCCCCATGGTTGAACTCCCAACCGCGCCAGTAGTGAAGAACAAGGCATTGAGGACAAACCATGCCTATGCCCTTTCCGGCTTGTATGGGAATTACTCCCACCATTGCTAAGACCTCCCTAAATTTTGAATGGCTCTTGCTGACCTCCGTCACCATTCCCTTGAGTCTGAGATCACCTTGATCGAAGAAGTTCACCCCCCACCGCCTTCTTTAGACACCGTGTACATCTACATAATGTCCAGTTATGCAAGCCCTCTTGTCTCCACCATCACCGATGATCCATCAGACCTGTCTCTTCCATTTTTTCCCTAGCCACCGCCGCAATCTCAGTTGCAACCTCAACCTCATTTACGAGGGAAACAGTGGGGTTCATTCCCGATCAACATGATCATTTTCCTTTTCCTTTTCCTTTTTCTTTTCCTACCATCCGAGATCATGAGTAAGTCTGTCTTGGAAACCCGCAATCTACAGGATTTCACACTGGGAGATCTTGTGTGGTACCTTAAACCACCTACCCTACCTCTGAGGCCCCAAGATGTGTTGACTCATGTCCATCCAATTGAGATGATTTTGCACCTACCTCCAGGTCCATCAGAGACTCCTCTTGTCTCCAGGCCTTCCCCTCTTCCTCCAACAGATACTGGAGGCAAGGCCATCAAAACCACAACCAATACCATTTACATGATCTCTAGCACCAGTTGCCCTTCCGTCTTGTCAGCTGTGGAAGATCCACCCGATCTATCCCGACACCACTTATGTGATGATGGAGAGATCTGTAAGACCACCTCTGGTTTTACCCCGTTCCCTTTAAACCATAGTATGGAATCGATTCTTCCCATAAAAGACCAGATTCCATCACCCCGCCTTGCCAATGACCTTCATCTTGGCAAGGGGGCATGCATCTTCATTGACTCTGATCGACAACTCTTGGAAAACCCCCGCAATGGGCTCTACCTCAAGAAATTTTCTGCTTAACATCACCAATGAGTCACTTCATTTTCTTTTCTTGTTTTTCAATGTTTTTTACCACAAGTCAAAGGAAACACCATCAGCTGCTAGTCAAAAGTCACCCGGAACCTGTTCGATACATCTCTCACACCTTCGGGATGAAACTTTCATCTACTTATGAGACCACTGTTTCATGTTTAATCAGTCAGTTTAGGAACCATTTCCCATTAATCACCTCGATTCACAAGCCATGACAAGATGATATGAGTGTCTACGGACCAGTACTTGTATCACATTGCCCAGTCGCAACTCATGCGAGCGATCGGGCCGCCGCTCGTTAAGGATTGTACCATATTTTACTTTTTGTATTTATAATTGTCTTTTTCACTGCACCTTTTGTGGACATGTTTGGACCATCGTCCACCAAATCCTTTGTTTTTATTCCATATATTTGACATAGAAGTGTTCTTGGGCTGCTACCCACTTAGGAATGTAATTTTAGCTTTTACTTTGTATTTTTAGCACATAATAGTCTTTTCAGTTTACTGCACTTTACGCAGACCTATGGACCACTGTCCACAAAACGATTTCTTTTCTTGCACTTATTTGGCATATAAATGCCTCTGGACTTGTACTCACATTGCATGTGGTCAATTCTGTCCACATTAACACACACACACACTCTCCTAACCTTTGTCTGATAGACACCTCGGTTTGCGTGCGTCTGCTGCACTGTCTTGCAGGCCTCTGCCGCGACCTATCCCACGCATGTATTGGTATGTTTGAGAGCCTTCTGCTCCGTCCATACTACGTGGATGACCTTTGGACCTCTATCCACCATCCCGACATGGGGCACCGCTCATGCCACCGCAGTCGATTGACCACAATGGAGTTTCGTTTAAGCTCTTTTCTGACTCCTTAAAACAATGAAAAGATCGCCGAGCACAGCTGTTTCCTTTCCCACTCGCTAAAGTATGGGAAAGGATGTTTACATCATCTCGTTTACCTCCTTTTGTGGACCATGTAGACCATTTCATGAAAAGGACCTCCTTGGCACACTCAAGCCAAGACCGTCCCCCTCTACATACTTTTGTGCTTTCTTAGGCAGAGGGGCCGCACTCTACGAAAAATCTCACCACCGGTTGTCGTTAAGCTCTTTTCCAGCCGTCTCAACAAGAAAAGATCACCGAGAAAACTTGGTTTCGTTCATGCTTGTAAAAGTATGTGAATGATCGTCCAGTTAGTATAGGTTTAACCTTTTTCGGCCTGATTGGACTACCAACGGTAAAGAAGTCTCTCATCCCCTCTAGGATGGGCGAGGTCTCCTATGTGTACTTTTATCCTTTTTCAGGCACAGGAGACTACCAACGAAAAAGAGCCCCCACTGGAGTCTTCTTTGTGCTTTCAGACTCTCTAAAATTGAAAGCACCATCGAGCATTTACCTTCTCGGGCTCGCCAAAAATCCACGAGATCGTACCACAACGGTGTCCTGAGACACCACCCCACAGAAAACAGTTTGGTAGCATCCCCATATTGGGTCACCTTTGTTCAGAGTACTCTATAATGTGTCTTCCTTGGATCCCATCAGTATCAAAAGTGTCCACCTCCTCCAAGTATTTCCCATCTGCAGCGACATTCTCGGTATTACAGCTATGATCCCATTCCTTTGAGTAAGTTTCATTTGCTACCTGGTCTGCCCTTCCATCATACTCTGAACAAAAGAAGTTTGAGTCTCCCTCCCCCCCTGCCCTTGTTCAATTTTCCATTCTCCCCCTTCCCCCCAATTCAGTGAGTCAGTCCACAGATTGCTTCACAACTTTTGGTTATCCCTCGCGCTCCTCGTCAAGGAAACACCATTGCCTTGACTAGGGGCAAGTCTCCCTCTGTCGACGCCAACAAACATATTCCAGAGGATAGACCCAGAGGTCCCTGTACCTTGGTTTCATTGACATCATTGATGAGTTCCTTGGACCACTTGAGAGGAGTCCTTAGTGCCTCTTGGGATGGTTGTTTCTCACGTGCTCGACTTCAACTCCATCATCGCACCGTTGAGATTCATACAGGGTTTGTTCCACACAGTACTTGGTCGAAGACCCTGAATGTCACCCGACTCTAGCACATTGGTGAGTCCACTTGAGGGACCTAAATAGGTTATGTCCCTTGTGATTTTCGGGTTGCGTTGGAGACAGTGTTTAGAAGCCTCAGCAGTGCTTCGATATACCTTTATGATTGATATAGCATACTTGTACCACAGAGACTCTGACTCTCAATCAACGAGTCTATACAGCTATGTACCAGATCCAACAGATAGTCAGTCATGAAGATGTAGCATTCCATGAGAATGCCATGGGTCCAATGTACCAGATCAGTATTGTATTCAGCCTCACATGAGAGTCAACCAACATTGTAACATCAGTTGTATATGATCAACTCTTGTATCTTAGAACATAGATCAAATGATTCTTTTGACATTGTCATGAGCATGGGAATGCCCGCCTCGTCCATATACATGTCACACATTTATTGTATCTCACCCATTGATGGGAACCAAATTAATACAAAACCAAAAGCCACCATGCCCCAGCCCCGGAAGCACCACCTCTCGACAACAAATCCTATGATTTTTGTCGGCCATACGTTGAGCTCCTACCCTCACACATTAGGGGGCAATCTGTTAACCCAAAAAATCCCCCACACAGCTCTCAATGGCCTACACCACCTAAGGACACCATCTCACAACACTCATTTCACTTCACAAGGCCTTCCATGACCTTCCATTTGACCCCCACACCTCCAAAAGAGCCCAAGGATGAAGAAAAGGGCTAGAAACCCCCAAAAAGATCCCAAAATAGACCCCCAGGAGCTAAAGCCCTCAAAAAGGGGCTAAAACCTTGAAAGAGGCTAAAGTTAGGGAAGAAGGGGCTAAAGGCCCAAAAAAGGGTCTAAATTCTCGACCAAGGGCTTAAAACCCTAAAATCCCTTGGAAAAACTATAAAAGGAGGGTGGCCCGGTCACTCTCAAAACACTCCTCATTTGCATATTGTTATGCTACCCGTGGATGCTTTGAGACCTCTTGCTCTCAAACCACCCACTCTCCCTCTCCTTCATCTCCATTTCTCCAAGCCATTGCTCCCCAACCAAGAGAGAGGTGCTCCCATGAGCTAGAGCATGGTGGCCCATTTCCACCTAAGTGAGGTATAGCTTCTTTTTATGCATGTTCATTTGTTTATTTTATTTTCTGACCAATATTTTTAGTTGCAGGTTTGTCATGAACATCTTTTGCAGGTCGCTTCCATAGTAGTATAGGTTTCTCTTGCAGGTTTTGGAGGCGGAACCCTAACCCATTGTGTGCAGAGGGGTTAAAAAATACTCCATCTCTTCTTTCTTTCTACTATTAGATTAGATATAGTTTATTTTAGCTGCCATTTACTTGTTCTAGTGTAGCTTAGTTTAGTTTCAATTCGCAGCTCTAGTTTAGTCATTTTTTACTTCCGTTTTTTACTGTTTTCTAAGGGTAGAAACCTACCCTTGTGCCCTATAGGCACAAGGGAGCCATTTTTACCCCTGTAGTGAGGAGAAATTCTCACTACACCAGCCGTTTGAAAAATCGGTGCACAATCAAGAAAACTTTCTTCCCAGCTTATATCCATGGGTTCAAATCTGTTTGTTTTACCACTTTTTTTCATTTTTTGAACCCTAGACTATATATGAGTTCAAAAATATTCGAAATGTTTCTCTGCAATGATGAAATTAGCAGCCAAGCAAATTCGTAACAAATAGGTTTATGATTTTTTTTTCAATAATCCACAAAACCAACACCATGTCAAAACAGACCATGACTTTGTCAATGATTTTAATACCTAGTTACACAGTTGTCATTATGATAAATTTAACTCCTGAATATGTGCCACTATATCTTCGATAATTGTTCAAAAACCTTCAATACTTTACTCTGCAGCCGCCACGATCTCCAACCACTTTCTTCAATGAATTTACCAATCAAAAACCTGACATGTATGACCATGATCCTTGCAGCTTCTCATACACCTATTATAATGATCACTGGGCTCTAAACACGTATCCTTTTGTCCTTTGAGGTGTTAAACGTCTCCTACTGTCTTCGATTACACAACACCACCACTATTTACCATAATTTCGCAGGCTTGAGATTCTTGTAGCGCTTTTGTTGTTTGACCTTCACTCCTGCGCTACATGAATATATAGATTAACTTAAAGATATACATATTAACTAATAATCCAAAAGAACAAACTTAAAACCCACAAAAATGAAATAAATCTAACCATTAAAAGCATAATATCAAACAAAAAGTACTGATTGCTAAAATTTCTCAAAACCAGCTTAAAATGTAAAATCATAGTAAACCAATGCTTGAAAAAATAAGACAAATAACCTAAGAACAACATCTAGTTGTAACAGTCTAAAACGACAATGATGTACTTGTGCCCCCAACAAAAACTAGGTTACACGTCATGTAATTTACCCCCCACTTAATGAAGGGCCCTACCATAATGATGGAAAAAAAAGACTAGGATGCGACCGCATTTTTTTGGTATATAGCTGAAAAGGATGACAACACTTTACAGCTTCCACACAATCTTTGAAGATAGTGGGCCAGAAATACCCAGGACGCAGAATTTTCTGGGCCATTGTTAACCTAGATAAATGATTCCCACATGCTCCACTATGGGAATCATTTAGGACACACTCATCCTCCTCATGGTTGAGGAACCGACTCAAAATCAAATATACCCCTCATGGATATAGGGTATCATCGATGATAAGGAATTTTTTTGAATTGAAATGCAATTTACGTCGATCTTCCTGTGAGAAGGATGCATGGCACTTAAGAGTATGGAGATATGCTAGGATATCTCCATACCAGCGATCAGAGGTGGAAATCATAAATATTTAATCATCTGGGAATGAGTCTTCTTCCGCCACTATAGTCTCTTCCGTAGGGAATTCCGAGATCAGCTCTGTGAAAACTAAGGATTTTTTGGATTTAGCAGATTGAAAATCCAAGTCAAACTCACAGAGAATGACTATCCATTTGTTGAATTTTCCCTCGATTATGCATTGGGACAAAACATATTGACATGGATTTCATCTGCAACCGCTGTGGTTTTCCTTAGAAAAATGTAGTGACACAACCTCTAAACAACATAGATTGCTGCTACAACCAACTTTTCGATGTGGGAGTACCTAAGTTCAGGACCAGCTAATGCACGATTAAGGTAATAAACAACATTCTCTTGAAGCTTGTCATCCTCCTGAACAAGTACTACTCCTATAGTCGACTCTGACATGGCCAAATACAATATAAAGTCTTTGGTGTAATTTGGTGGACATAGTAAAGGAGCCGACAGTAAAGCCTTCTTTAATGCCTTGAAAGAGAGATGCACAGTTTCATCCCACGAGAATGGGGTGTATTTATTCAGAAAGCGCATGAAACCCTTAGTTATCTTGGCATAATTGACCATGAAATGCCGAAGGAAATTGGATTTCCCCTACAGACTCCGAAGCTACCGGATGGAATGAGGAGGAGGCAGATTTACAATAGCCTTGAATTTCAAAGGATCCACCTATATTACTTTGTTAGACACAATAAACACTAATAGCCTCCCTGACTCGACGGAGAAAACAAACTTGTGGGGATTCAAGAGTATATTATAATGTCTACATCATTCAAATATCATACGAAGATGATCTTAATGGTCCTTCCTCTTGCGAGAATGGGTAGGCAGATCAAATAGGTAAAGCTCAACAATATTCTTTATATCATGTAAGGAAAAATCCATTGCCCACTGGAAGGTAGCTTTGAGATTTTTCAAATTGAAGGGCATTTTCTTGTACATGAAGGTCCCCCAAGGAAAAATGAAGGTTGTTATATGTTGTCCTTTCGGCTTAATTTGAATTTGGTTATACCCAAAAAAACCATCCATAAAAGAAAATACCTCACTACCCGCACAAGCATCAATGATCTGATCGATGAAGGGCATGGGGTAGTTATCCTTGGGACACGCTTTATTTAAGTGACAGAAGTCAGCGTACACACATGTAGTCCCTTGTTTTTTATCATTAGGAACGGGATTGGATACCCATTTCGTCATAGAAATTGGGTAAATGAACCCTTCTTTCAACACTTTCTCCATTTCAACCTTGACGGATTCCACTTTCCGCGGATTTACAGGTCGAAGTTTTTGTTGAACAAGTTTAGAGTTAGGGTAAGTGCATATTTCGTGTTCAACAATATATGGATCTATGCATGGCATCTCCTAATATGACCAGGAAAAGACATCGTGAAATTCCTTAAAGAAGGTAGTATATATGGAAATCACCTCCGGAGAGCAGTTTGCACCAATATGCACATTTTCGATGATGTTAGGGTTTACAGAGATGTTGATTGGAATGGTAGTAGAGATATTTTCCATATTCCCCTTGGAAAATACTCCCTCCTTAGGAAAAGGATTAATCGGTGAATCAACACCCTCTACCAGTCTCACATGGAACTCTTGATTCTCAATTCTTCTCAACTATGGAAGAAAGAAGGACTTATGGTGAAGGTCTTCACAAGTATTTTCTCGTCCAATCATTGCTTCCAGAATGGCTTCATCTGAAGGAAAAACCATATATAATAAATCATAAGAATACAAAGAGTTCTTCGCCAAGGTGGGTAGATAAACTTCATCTAACTCCTCAGAAACTGAAGAAGGAGTCATGATGGAATCGACAGTGGCATTAAAACGAGCTTGATAAGATACTTCCACTGCAGATAAGGGCACTTGAGGCTCATGATGGGAAGGAAGGATCCAAGGATCATTTCCATCGACAACCGTCATGATAGAATTCCCTACACTCGTAGAACCTAAGTAGTTAATAGGGTCTGAGATATCAAATGTGCCCATCAAAGATGTGTACATTCCAACCCCCAAGCTATCCTTAGGTGGTTTTGTCTGATCTATCAAAGGTACCATGGACTCATTAGTACCCAAACAACCCTTCCGAGTGAAACTGAGTTGGTTAACTATAACCAAATTCCCTTCGTGTGGAAACACTACAACTCGGAGAATTACTGAGTCGATAACACACATAACGTAAGTCCAACTTCTCCCCAAAAGTAGGTTATAATCCAATGGGGAATCGATCACTTCCACCTTAACAGACACTACCTTCCTTGCCAACTTTATTTCAAAATCTGGTAGGATACCTTGTGGACGGAAAGACCTTCCATCGAAAGTAGTAAGTAGAGTGCTTTATGGAACTAGCTCCATCTATGGGGAACCTAAGGCTTTCCAATAATACATCGACATTACAAAAGTGGAAACACATTCATCAACCACTGTTCTTCCAATGGTTTTACCTCCATGGAAAACATCAATTGACAAATCTACATGGTAAGGCAAGTGTATTTTAACATCAGAAAGATTAAATTTCACCATCAGACTCGTTGAATCCATGCTACCTATGGCTGCTAAGAGTGCATCCTTATGAGCATGGAAACTTTGTAACACCTCCAATTTCGACATCACAGAAGGATTTTGAGCTAAGTCTTCAACTATGGAATAGTTGGAAGAACCCCGAGCGTTAGGGTTGTGAAATGTTTTCTTAAAGACACCTTTTGATAACTTGGGCATTGGATCAGCTGGTTTTTCAATAGTGAGAGGGATTGAAGTTTGAGCAGTAGACTTACCCTTCTCTTGAGCCTTCGATTCATAATTCTTATTTCTTGTTTGGAGGAAAGTGCTAGATCATACCATGTTGATATAATTTTGATCAGAAGGAGCACTAGAAGTGCCCATGGCTACATTCGAAGCAAAAGTTGCATTATGTCCTTAGGGAAAGGGATCCTTCAGGACAACTAGTCGTTGATTTTTTAACAGCTTCTGATCTTGTTCCAGTAAATGGAATTGATAAGTAAGGTGGTCTCCCTGAAACAACTTACAAGGAAACTTGATCTTTTTCTTGTCTTTTTTTCCCCCATCAACATTTTTGTGAGATTTTTTCTTTTTTTGGTTACCGTCACCATTCTTCCCCTTCTTATTTTTCCCATTGAGCTAGTGATTTCCCTTTTGATAAGACTGTGCAAAAACATTTGCATTTTTTGGTGAGGGTGTGGAATCCTTAGCTGCCTCCACTGTAGATTGATTCACTGACAACTCATGGAGTTGATTAGCCAGTGATTCTACAGTGGAAGAACTAACTGAAGGAACCACACCATCGGCATTGGGTCTATGCTTGGGTTCCTAATGATCATTTGTCGACCTCGACAGCTCAGGTATGATTTCATACAAAATCTCAGACTGAGCACATATGAAATATAACTACTAGGCTCTGAGAATAGCCTCTTCTTCCATGGTCACCCCCAAAGTGGATACGTTCTTAGAGATGTAAGGTAGTAGAGATTTTAAAAACCTCTCCAATAAAAACTAGGGAGGTATATGTTAGAATAATCAACCCATAGTTAGCTACCTTAGACATTAATTAATCCAATTTTTGTCTTATTTGCCTAGTTTCCATATTCCACCTTATGTAAGTTGTCCT
>LPNX010331864.1:25772-101826 GCA_001517045.1 Pseudotsuga menziesii
TGCTTTTTTAATATAAATTTGGGGATAGGTATCATAAAAAAAACTACTTTTTTGTTTGTATTTTTGACATATCTCCCCGTGTTTTTACTCAAATTTCGATTGGGNCCTGTTACCCAATAGCTTTGAATCCCTGCAACTCTATTTTTCCAAGTTCAAAGCACTTGTTTTGCAGCTAAAACAATGTGGGATTGAAAAGAAGGATGAGCAACTGGTNTAATTCCGCATCCAACGAGTACCCACTCAGCATACTTTTGACGGACCCCGCTACCCCAAAAACAAGAAATACCTGAAAAAATGAAATGATGATGTCATCATTTCATTTTTTCAGGTATTTCTTGTTTTTGGNTGAAGCTTGGCCCTGACTATTCAGTGTTTGTTTCGACTTTCTATGCCACAAAGTTGACAGCTCAAGCCTAGAAAATGCCTAGCCTTGCAGATTTCATGGGCACCATCAAACCATCCAAATACCAAGCTCTGGTTGCTGGAGATTCGAGGGTGGATTCAAAAAGCAAGAAGAAAGATAAAAAGACACCTGAGCAAAAGAGAGACAAGAACAAGTCTCTAGAGGAGCCTTAAGGTTCTAAGAAGAACACCCAGAAGAAGAAGAACAAAGGAGAAATGAGCAAGCACGCATACTACAGTAAGGGAAATCATTGTGAAAGCTCCTGCATGAAGAAGCAAATAGACATGTTGACCTAACTCCTGGAGAAGAATGGCGTCTCCCTTCTAGACAGCTCAAAGAAGAGGGAAGGAGGATCAAATTCAGAAGACAGAGAGAGAGTTCATGCATTGGTTGCTGGCACATCAAGCTCACCTAGTTTCATCATTGATTCTGGAGCTTCAAGACATATGGTTTCAACCAAGGAGGCATTCACCTCACTTGAAATGTCGAAAGGTCCACCAATTGTACTGGGAGATGAATCTCTCACTAAAATTTTGGGCAAAGGGAGGATTGATCTTGACCATGGTAAGTTCAGCAATGTATTGTATGTTCCAGGTCTTGCCTCTAACCTCTTATCAGTGTATTAGATGACCCACACAGGGTCTCCAGAGAAGTTCATATTCTCCCCTGATGAAGTTGAGATCACAGAGATCTCAAGTGGTAAAGTCATTGCAAAAGGAGTTGAAAATCACACTTCGAAGGTATACATGTTCTCACACTTCCTACCCTACTCAAACCCCTCTGCTCTTCTGATTCATGCTAATGAGGCAAGCAAGATTTGGCATGAAATACTTGGCCACCTAAATTACAAGTATCTTTCTGATCTTAGTGAAAAATAAATGGTCATAGGGTTACCAAAGATTAAGTTTTCCAAAGGAGTCTGTCAAGGTTGCATCCTAGGAAAACACCCAAAGCATAAATTTGAGAAAGCTAGTCATGAGAGAACCGTTGCACCTCTTGAGTTAATCCACAGTGATGTTGCTGGCCCATTTACTCATATGTCAATGAGCCAGGCCAAATATGCATTGACATTCATAGATGAATTTTCCGGGTATTGTTGGGTTTACTTCCTGAAACACAAGTCTGAAGTTTTTGGCCTCTTCAAAGTCTTTAAGGCTTTGGTTGAAAACCAGTCTAGGAGGAAACTCAAGGTCCTCAGATCTGACAATGGTGGTGAGTATGTCAAGTTTGATTTCATTCAATATTGTGCAGATGCAAGTATTCGGATGCAGCATTCTATCCCTTACACACCACAGCAGAATGGTGTTGCTGAGAGGAAAAACAGATCACTGAAAGAGATGGCAACCTGCATGATGGAGGATAAAAATTTTCCACCAAAGTTTTGGGCCGAAGATATAAACTGTGCAGCCTATATTCAGAATAGGATTCCTCATAAACAGCTTGATGGTATGACTCCTTTCGAATCATGGAGTGGGCACAAGCCAGCTGTGACCCATTTCAGGATTTTTGGCTCAAGGGATTGGGCTAGAATTCCAACAGAAAAGAGGAAGGCTTTGCAGCCCCAAAGCCAAGAGTGTCTATTTGTTGGGTACTCTAAAGATTCAAAAGGGTACAAGCTGATAAATTTGAGCACAAACAAAGCCTTCATTGAAAGGTGTGTTCAGTTTCAAGAAGAGCCCCTAGTAGCAGTGGAAGTTGGAGAATCCTCTTCACCACCAGAACCTCTAATTGTAAGTGTAGAGATAGTTGAACATGCTGATTCTGATATGTCTGATAATGATGATTTAATTGCAAATCCTAACAGTCCTACAAGACCAAAATGGGCAGCAAAGACCATTCATGCAGCTGGAGAACTAGCTGGAAATCCTAATGATCCTAGGAGGACTAGATCTCAATTTGAGAGTGCTATGTGCATGAAAGATCCTATGTTTGCAGAGAAATGCTATCTGATGGTGGAATCAGACCCATAGACATATGAATATGCATCAAATGATCCAAGATGGAAAACATCCATGAAAGAAGAGTTCATCTCACTCCAGAAGAACAACACTTGGGAGCTGGTTGATCTCCCCCCAGGGAGGAAGCTAGTTCAGTGTAAGTGGGTGTACAAAACCAAATTTGCTGCTGATGGTTCACCTCTAAAATTCAAGGCCAGATTGGTAGCCAAGGGCTACTCATAGGTACATGGAATAGACTACAATGAGACCTTTGCACCAGTGGCAAAGATGGATTCCATCAGGCTAGCCTTAGTCATTGCAGCTTCAAAGTAGTGGGAGGTACACCACATGGATGTGAAGTGTGCTTTCCTGAATGGAGATCTCACTAAAGATATTTAAATGCAGCAGCCTCAAGGATTTGATACTAACCCATCTCTTGTGTGCAGGATAAAGAAGTCATTGTATGGGCTTAAGTAAGCCCCCAGGGCTTGGTATGCCAAGATTGATAGCTTTCTACTATCACTGAATTTTGTTCGATGCAAGTCAGATCCAAATGTCTATTTGAAGATGATATATGGTTCATTAATGATCATTTTTTTGTATGTTGATGACCTTCTCATTACAGGAAGCTCAAAGGATGAAATTGCCTCCTTGAAGGATGCAATGAACCATGGCTTCTCAATTACTGATTTGGGCTTATTGAGCCAATTCTTGGGGCTCGAGATTGCTCAAACCAAAGAAGGAATCAAAGTACATCAGTCCAAGTATGCCTTGGATTTTCTGAACAAATTCAATATGAAGGATTGCAAGCCAAGCAAGACTCCTTTCCTTTCAGGAGTTAAGCTTGAAGAAGCTGATTCTTCACCTATGGTAAAAAATACACTGTATAGGAAATTGATTGGATGTTTGCTATATATTACACATACTCGACCTGATATTTCTTATGCAGTAAGTGTGGATTCAATATACATGGATCAGCCTCATGAGATCCATTAGAGAGAAGCCAAAAGGATCCTTAACTTTGTTCAAGGAACAAGGACTCATGGGATCTTCTACAAAGCTAAATCTGATCTTGAATTGATTGGGTTTACTGACAGTGATTGGGAAGGTGACAACACAGATCGAAAGTCAACATCAGGATATGTGTTCATGCTTGCTAAAGGGCCAATCATCTGGTCAAGCAAGAAACAGAGTGCCATTGCACTCTCATCTACAGAAGCAGAGTACAGAGGAGTTGTAAATGCAACAACTCAATGTTTATGGTTGTGGGGGTTACTTGGTGAGTGTGGCTTCGAATCAAAATACTCAACTACTATCTACTATGATAATCAGAGTACCATTCGAATCTACAATGATCCATTTCAGAATCAGAGAACCAAACACATTGAGATCCATATGCACTACATTAGACAGCTTGTGCATGATGGCACCATTCACCTACTCTTCTGTTCATCTTCAGAACAAGTAGTAGATATCTTCACCAAAGTTTTTTGTGAGAAGACATTCAGCAATCTCAAATCACTGCTGGGGATTTCTGATCATGCTGTGAAGCATGAGTGATGACAAGATTTCCAAAATTTCATTTTACTGTCCATGTTTAAGGGAGGATTTTTCCCACTGGGTTTTTGCCTCTTTCCTTGGTTAAATGGATATGCAGTATGTAAAGGGTGACTAAGCCTTATTGCTAGGCCCTATAATTTTTTGATATTTTACTCATAAGTCAGGCTTAAGGGGGGGTGTTATAATAATCAACCCATAGTTAGCTACCTTAGACATTAATTAATCCAATTTTTGTCTTATTTGCCTAGTTTCCATATTCCACCTTATGCAAGTTGTCCTCCACACATCCATAGTGGTAAAAATTGCTAAATTTGAGTCATGGAGCACTTGGGAAACCACTTGGAATCAAATTTGATTTATTCTTGGCCTCCCTAGCGCATGTCTTCTTTTTCTGCTTTATTGCCTGCTTTTTCTGAGTTTTAAGGCAATTGGGAAAGTTTGACTAGGTGAAGTTAACTTGTTTTTTGTCCTCATCATCCTCCACTCTTTTCTCCTAAGAAAAGCATGTATGATTTGTCCTTCCATCACCTATTAGCTTGCCTAATTGATTTTTCCAATTCGTGAGCTCCTAGATAGTTTTGGAAACTGCTTTATGCACCTATGGGGGATTTGCTTAGATTTAGTAAGCCTGCTTTTGACCAAATTCGAATGGCATCCTTATGCATTTGAATATCTCATGTAATTATTTATTGTGGAATCCTATGACTTCACAGGGTTGGCTATTGTACACTTATTCAATACATATTAGTGTTCTGCTCCATATTCAGTCTCCTTTGTGAGTAATTTACATGTGTAGTTGGCAATTGTTGTGAGTGTAATTGTTCTAACACTTGGGTTCAATTTCCACAGTATAGTGGCTTTAAAAATCCTCTTTCTTCTTTGCCACTCCTGAATGTGATCAGAAATATGTGTGGTTTTGTTTTGTCGAAAAGTAGAAAACAAGTCTATGCCGGCATCATACAGGACAGGAAGCTGAAAGTGGTTAAGGAACACGGTTGTTAAATCCAGAAAACTATCATATGCAGCAAAAGGAAGTTCTATGTACCATTTTTCTGCCACATGAGTCAACATTCTCTGAAAAAACCTCAACCAAACGGAGTCATCATTCAGTGAGTTCAAAGAGCACCAAAGTTGGAAAGTGGTAATGTGTGCACTTGGATCTTCACTAGATTTTCCTTCAAAATTAGGAATGTGTGATGGAAATTTAATAGGTACAGGTGGCCATGCCACATTGTGTTGCATGGGGTCAGTCATTAACTTTCACAAATTTGGAAAGTTTAACGTTGCCAGGAATGGAAGTTTGGGCCTAACCATGGTTTGATAATAAGGAGTTTTGGGTGTGGAAGGACCTTCCCCTTAGCTCCCAAACGAAAAGGAGAGGTTTACCCCAACCATCGGTTGTGAAGTGGTTGCAACATTCTGGAAAGGATTCCACCCGAAATAAAGTGGATTGCTATTTTGTGGTACATGATATGTGGTTTGATTAACCCCATTTGAAATAGGAGTTTGAAACACAGGAGCAGGAATCCCTACACTAAAAAGTGAAAAGGGAGAGGTCGTGAAAGGAACAGCCGAAATCTGACCAGATGTCTGTAAATTATGACCAAATGCATCTGTGTTTCCAAATGACATGCACACATATGCAGGTGAAGGACATACATAAGGAGTGGATGGAGGAATACGTCCTCAATTCCATGGAAAACCCTAGATGAACGGAGTGGATCCACTTGGACCACATTGGGCAGTTTGCATAAAAGAAGGAGAAGCAAAAGGTGCACTGGGAATCCTAGTGACCACCCCACTAGACCGACCTACCATACTAGAGGGTGTTGAGGGTTTGACCACTCGAGCACTTGGTGAAAGAGGTGCAATAGATGCACTAGGTCTAGTAGCACTCACTAGGGGAGGTGAAACTCCACCAGCCAAAATGGCTGAATTCAGGGTAGACATACACTCTCCTGAGCTAGACATAACTTGGCTTAAAGGAACACCAGAACCAAGTGAACTAAAAGGAAGGGCCTAGACTATCACAAGATCGTTTAAATCAGTCATAGGTGAATTAAAGTTTCTTGCAAACTAGTCAGCTTGTAAGTCTTCTATATATACTATTGATGTTTCTTCATGATTAATCCTAAGTTCTGGTTCACCAAGAACTTAACTAACACCAATCGGTTTAAAGGAACTGTCTTTATCAAGTCTCTTCCTTGAGGTGGCGGTGGAGGCTCCACTATAACAGATGGAGAAAGGTTCTGCAACCTTATAGACCGATGAAGAGGTTGGTCCTCCACAAATATAAATTTGACTCTTACACGTAAAGGAAAACTAAACACAAAACAAAACAAACAACACTCACTAAAAATTTCCTAAGTAACACAGACAAACCAGATATAAGATAAACCTTCCAAAGGAAATCCTGGGATGATTAGGGCCCAGGTCTAACCAATGAATATCGAAGGATTCTTACTTGGAATCTTGTGAATATTTTTCTGGGTGCAAGTGCTGGAATCACCCAATCGCCCTCCTAAATTGTCTATCGAGGTTACCTTCCAAGTCTATCCTAGGTGTACTGGAAATAGCCTTCCAATACCACATGCGTAAGATCCTAGTGTCAGGAGACTAAGGCTACCAAATATACATAGAGATTCCGATGGAACAGTCGCAAGCCTGATCATTATGCATGTTCAGGGTAGCTAAGCTCGAAACCCTATAAATATCGGCACCACACGGGGCCCACTAGGTGGTATTGAAAAGATCCCCAAACACATAAAAATCTGGGTAGACGATCAAACAAGGAAGTGGAGGGTTATCTCCTGAACTGGGCTCTCATGCTGCCTCGTGCTTAATTATTGTGTGATATGAGATTTCCAAATGGTCTCTTGTAGAAGACGATTTACCTAATGAAAGGTCACTACGTTTGAAATCAAATGCTTTTGGACAGTTTAAATCACCCAGTCCAAAAACCTAGCCTAAGCTAGTTGATTTATGAACCTATAAAAAGAATGTTACTAAAAAATATTAATTAAATGTTCTTTTTAATGGTTGTATTAGTCAGAGGGCACCGAAATGATACTAAATGGTGTTATAGACTCAACAAAGTGAAAGAAAATGATGTATAAAAATCAAAATAAATGCAACTACAAAAACAATTTTTTCCTTTTTCTTTGTAAATGAAATCTAATGAAATTTTTAACAATATGAGAAACTACAAGACTTTAAAAAAATTGATTTTTATGAAAAAATATTGAGAAAAACAACTAACGCAACCTAATGCAAAACTGCAAAAAATGCTTTTGTCTTTCCTTTTTCAAAAAAATCAAAAACTATATGAAACTAAGTGAACTTTGAGCAAATTAATCAATCTAATCTTATAAAGTGTAAATGATAGCAATTAGATCCTATAGAAACAAACTTCAACCGAACAGGAAGATATGACTCAAACCCCAGACTTGACGGAACTATCAACTTGCAAGGACCAATAGATCCAAAAGATAGCAAGAATGACTTACTTAGACTACCAGAAAAGCAATCTCAAGCATATATGTGTCCTTAAATAACTAATAAGTAGTAGTGACCAAAAGACACAAGCATCCAAGCCAAGAAACCAATTAGGAAGGACTGAACACATTCACAAATGAAGAAGTCATGCCAAACTCACTAAAAAAACTTGAATTAACAAGAAAACAATGAAATGTATACACCTAAATCCACGACACAAAGCTAAATAAGAACCTTGAAAGACTCCTGAAGGATCAGAAAATGAAGGACAAGCAAAACCTTATAGACTAACAGACAGCTGTAGGAAATTTGTGATTGTCATAAAGGCATCTCGTGTACCATATGAGACTATTATCGAAGCACCCCGCGAATGCAAATGACAATTTGCAATGGTATATACTAACAGGTGGTGAATATTGTCAAACATTTTCAAAGAGAAAAATAAATGACAGAAAAGTTCTAAGCATGAAGCATTGACAACTACAGGAAAAATCAAAACAAATCACTCACGGGATCACACAGAACAAAGACTGCTAAGGAATCCAAAAGAAAGGACCCACAACAGGTTGGACTCCCCAATGGAGTCGCCAATTCTGTTGTTCAGGAGAATACAACCTTATAAACTACTGTCTCTGGGGTTACCAACGTACTAAATAAACTTGCAGACATTCGACCATTGAATAAATTGACAGAGAAATAAGGAAGAAATTAGGTGTACCTTGCTTATGGAGGTTGATCCTAGATTTCTTCTTCAATCCAAGTTGCTCCAACAACTTCTAGGGAATCTCCAACTCCTACAAAGAGCCAAACCTTTCCTACAATATCTTATATATCATATATATGATCAATGAAATAACAAGACAATCTAGAAATCATAATACATAAGAGTACAAAGGCACAAATTGGAAGAAAGACTCTCTTTATTGATAAACAAGTGATGGAAGATTACAACTAGTATCTAAAACAAGTGATGGGATATTAAAACCAGTATCTGAAACAATTTCTCCTTTGTTAGCCAAGGGAACTGAGTTTTGTTGCTACAAGATCTCCAAAGGAAATCCACTAACATAACCTTGCTACTAGAATTGATCATGTTTAGCCTCAATCCCTACCCTCTATTTATACATGAGGAAAGAGAGAGGTTACAAAGTTTGAGATGGTTGGGAAAGTTGGGATAGTTATGATTAGGGACCCAACTATCCTTGACTAAACTTGTTTTTATTTTCTTATTTTTGGATTAGGGAATTCATGACTATTAATGCTAGTAGGTTTGGAGTGACACACGACTTTTATAAGGGAATCTTGCAAATAAAAACCTTGATCATGTATTCACGGGTTCCGATGTCAATACTTGCGAATGATTTGTGGGTTTCCATGGAAATAGTCATGAATTCTCCCTAGTTGTCTTAAAACAAGTAGGTCAAGATGGCAAGGTGTCAGTATATGAAGGCACATGCACATCTATAGAGATTTCGACACTTCCATCCATTTTGTCCTTTTGTGTACTGACACATTGAGTGTTATTACTCAGACGGAGATGTGCCATTTCACAGAAAAACAGATGTTTCCTAATGTGTGATTTTGGAGGGAGGCGATGGCTGAAATACATTACAAACTTTATTCTTGGAGAACTCAGTTACCAAGGCTACAGGGAGGTACCTTAAACATACATATAAAAATCATATACAAGATCATGTTTGAGGATTCCATGTTCAATAAAGAGGAATTCTAGCTCCTTTACAATATTTGATTACATCATATGATATGGGCGACAAGGACACATATATTACAAAGGTGGATCAGAGCGACAATATACCATGATGGGTCTTCAAAATATGGAAGTAGTGTTGTTGAACATAACACAATCTTGCACAACTTAGGTTATAGAGGTATGAACCTAAGGTCTTCGTCCAAATCCATAGTAACCAGTACAATCCCTACCATGTGAATAGATGAGCTGAAGTCGAACATGGAAGGAACTCAATAGAATGTCAGTAAATGAGTGATGTTGACAACTGAAGTAAAGGAGTTCACCAATAAGGATAGTGAATCCTAAGGTACCATTGTCAAAACTCTAGGTCTTCATCTTCAGGAGATGTTGATGAGAAACTGTGATGTGAGGAGGAAGAAAATGAATCCTTCAACATATCACAAGAGTGACTAGGAAAATAGATAGGGGAAAGTAGACACAAGGAATTCTCAAAGCTGATAATGATGGGAATCAGGATAATCAGATAAAGGTAAATATCCTTGAATAGTAATCACAACATAAAGATGACCCAAGGAAGCTTTTGAATTGTAGATATGACAAATAGATGTATCTGTCTTGTAGGAGACATGATCTTATTCCCCATGTATAAAGGACAAGTGGAGTAGTAAAAGCACGAAGTAATAGCTGAGCTGGAAGTGTATACTGAGACATGAGTATCAAAAAGTTCTGAGAGTGCTTTGTTTAAGGATGACATTCTGCCATTTTTTATAACCCAAAGAGAGAAATTATTCCTCATCTTTCTTGTTAAGTTTTAACGAGTCCAAGAAAGTCAACTCGAGTCTCTCTTCATTTTTGACAAGCTTGAAGAGGAGAGAGAATAATTCTTGATATTCATTGATTCATGGATTGTACGAGCACAAAATAGCAGATTATTATTGGTGTTTTCATAGTTTTGAGAGCCTGAAAAGTCCGAAGAAGACTTTAGGGGGGTGTTTTTTCATACAATTTAGTCTCCCGAAGCCGAAAAAGTATAAAACAATCCATAGAATAACTCTCTTAACTCCTGGAGGACTAAATTATACCTAATTCGTACTTAGTCGGCAAGGTTTGAAACAAGGATAAACTAATACTAGACCGACGCACCTTCAAAAGAAGCATATAGCCTGAGTTTAACGAGTGTGAAGGAAGGAAAGATCAGTAGGAAAGATCCATTTGATTATGAGAAATGGGGATTACAATAGTAAACTTGATGCTTTGTTCTTTAGGTTTTGTGAGCATGACAAAGACATAAAATACGCTCAGAAACTTTTTCATATTTGGGTCCAGAGTGTGAAAAAGAGAAAACTAAGCTCATACCGAGTGTTCCTTTTCTATAAATTTAGTGCCTTAGGTCCAGAAAAAAGAGATAAATCTATGCCTGAAGATACTCTTGTCAATTCCGTAGAAAAGGGAGTATTCGTTTCGTGTAAATAATCTACATGGTTTGAGAAATAGATAACTTACCACCAATGTAGATGATCATTCACTTATTCTTAATGAGTCTGAATAAACAAGTTTACTCGGCAATCCAATCTATTTTCAGGAGTTAGACCAGAGCCTAAAGAAGAGCACCTTCTGGTTTTTTCCCGAATGGGTTTCCACATTACATACTGTGTATATGTGTGAATGTTGAATAGCTTAGAAAAGTGCATATTTACTTTGGTAATGATTGACTAGTTATTGTGCTTTAAATAGATAATTGTATGAATGTTGTATTTCAAGTAATGAATATATCTGTCATGATTATTTACTGTGCATTTGGATAAGATTACATATTAGGGGTGAGTAACAATTCATTATTTATTTCTAAAGTGCAAACCACCAACCCACCTTCCCAGTCTTCATTGGTAACCTTGGCGCAGGGCCAAGGACTTAAACTCCCTCCTGCACAAACTGCGGAAACATGGTTCTGGTAGTTACCCATAAGAACTTAGATATCTCGGGTGAGACAACATATGTGTCAAAAATGTTGTCGTCTGGGATCTACTCTGTCGGGCCGATATATTGGGATTTGTTGCGCTAACCAGAGAGAGGGGACTGAACCTGGGTCGCATGGGAAAAATGACAACAACCCCCCCCCCCCCCCCNNTTTTCCACTCTTTGCATGAGACGTATGACCACATACAGTTGAGAAGGTCGGGTAACCTACCCTGACATTGAATTGATGTCCAAACTATCTTGTCCTTTTTTCCATGTCATCATCCTTTGTGATCAACCTTTATATTCATTTTTTCAATGTCATCATCCTATGTCATAAACATCCTTTTTCCATTACTAATGTACCTGTCATCTCCATCCATCCTTTTGTCTGGACATGCATGCATATGTTTGATTCATGTGGGAAAGGTAGTGCGGGCATTTTATCATTCCAATGAGCATTTTCAAACTAGTTACAGGGTATTTCTGAACAGGCTGCGGACATTTTTCCAAATCAACTGCTTATCCAATTTGGAGAATTTGGTCTCTTGTAATTTTCTATTTTTTTAATAGACGATTGAATAAGTGGAGAAGGACTCTCGATCCTTTCCAATGTAATTGATAGCGTTTGTTTTGACATATAAAGGTGGTTGAATAATATTAGGAGTTATTTAATGTGTTAGATAGTTGAGTCATAATTTTCGATCCTATTCCCATGGATCTGAAACATACTTTCTTTTTTTGTATTTAAACACAGTAGAAATAAATTTTAAACAGAGTTGGAAGTAGCTCAATAGCTTTTGGGATAGATCATAGAAACTTAGAATAACTCAAGAAGATTGGATATCTTGGAGGCTTGTAGATCCTGAGAGAGAGGTAGTATATTTATCTAGGGAAAAGGTCAAAACTACTTGTTCTTTGAGTAGAAGTGGCAATGTATGGGTCTGTACTCTGTTAAGGTCAATTTTATTTCAGGTTCAAGCTTTGGAAGTTTTAAATGTTTGTTCTCTTTTTAATGTTTATTATTTTTAACGTGTATTAATATTTTAATTTTTATTATTACTTTAATGTTTATTATTTCTTTTTGGGTGGTTTATTTTTGTTTTTGGGAGCTATGAGTATGGGAGGGATTTGTTTTCCATGCTTGGGGATACATCCACTATCAATAAGACTTTCATCAAATTTACACAGAGCACAATATGAGTGTTGATGTTTTATCCAAGGAAGCACTTTCTCTTAAGTTGGGAAAACTCTCCTATATTGACATGTTGGATGGAGAGTCTATTGGGAGGGATACCATCCTATTATTTTAAGTTATGTTATTCAACATACTTGTTGTGGATTACTCATATTTCTTATTAAAGATTCAAGTTTTTTTATCCTTTGACTATGTTGTACTGACTACTCCTTTTGATGAGTTGTTTTCATGGCAAATAAATGCCTTAGCTCGGGAGGATTTTTACGTTACCCCCTAGGTGCTTCCTTCGATAAGCCTCCAGGGCTCTTTATATGCTTCTTTGGACTGTGTGAAATGTCTTTTTGGTGTTGGATTGAGGCTTTCTTTTGTACACCCTTTGATGATGGGTTGTAGGATACTTTTTTAACATGGACTGGGTACTTTGTATTGATAGAAGTATAAGATATACGATATTTTTAAAATTATTAAAACCAATTGAAAATGTAATTTTGCAGTTATAGAAAGTGTTTGTTGTTTTTACTAGTTGGGCTTCCGCGATAGATTTTTGTTCTCTGTATCTTCTTGATTTTGTTTGTTATTTATTATTTTATAAGTGGTTAAAATTGTGAAAAAGCTAACAATCCTGATTCACCCCCCCTTTCATTATTGTCCAATATTGTAGCATTTAAATGATTATGTTATTAATGTTTTTGTTTTCATTACTTTAATGATTATTAATGCAGCTGTCTGTTTGATAGTGTTGTGCTGATTAAAACAATTAATATACCTATATTTGTTATTTTTACAATTTATATGTGAAATGTTTGTTCACTTTGTTGCATAGCTTATTTTTTAATATGTGTGACATCTTCTGAGGACTATGGTTATCCTCAAGGGGCTGGGCACCCCTTGCGGAGTTACCTGAGGAAGATTAGATGATCACATGAGCTTCCTTATCTAGTGATGATGATTATGAGCTTCTGCTCTTTGCATGAGACACATGAGATGTATGACCAAATATAGTTGAGAAGTTCGGGTAACCTACCCTCACGTTGACTTGGTGTCCAAACCATCTTGTCCTTTTTTCCATGTCATCATCCTTTGGGATCAACCTTTATATTACTTTTTGCAATGTCATCAACATCCTTTTTCCTTTACTGTTGTACATGTCATGTCCATCGAATTGGTCATACACTATAGTTTAAGAATACCTTTATAATCTCAGGCTTCCCGTAACAACTTTACTTTAGTTGTACCTTTCAAGTGTTTAACTTTATCATTGAAATGCCCGTGACATATAAGGACATGCCCGCATAATGAATGTATCAACATTCATCTAGTAAATTCATAAAAGGTAAGCATGCATCAATGAAAACATCACAATGTTGCTTCACTTTATTTTCTTTTCTTTATCTTACCATACTGCTCCCCCTATCAATATGTAGACTAATTTCTCCCCCTGAAACCTTGTTGGTATGTTCATATCAAGATATTTATTTCTGCATTTTACTTCATCTAATTTCTATAAACATATTGTAGCCAATTTATTTCTGCATTTTACTTCATCTATTGCTATGGTTGCCTCTTGGCATTTTTCAACCTTTTTATGCATATTTGCGGGCATTTGTGTGGACCTGCGTGCATATGTTTGACTCCTATGGGAATTTTATAAGGTAGTGTTGGAATTTTATCAGTCCAACGAGCAATATTCTAGACCTGTGTGCATATGTTTGATGCCTATGGGAATTTTATAAGGTAGTGCTGGCATTTTATCTGTCCAACGGGCATTTTCAAACTGAATACAAGGCATTTCTAAACAGGCTGTGGACCATTTTTCAAATCAAATGCTTATCCAATTTGGATAATTGATGTAAGTGTATTATGCAACTTAAATGTGGGCATATTTAACTAGTTGTGGGAATTTTTACAGGCTGCGGGCATTTTTATTCTATTTCCCTATGGGAATTTTTACTCTCAAGTGCAGGCATATTTGAGGCTTGAGGATATTATTGAGGCCTATCTGGCATTTGTATCCTCGACTTGCGGGCATATTGGGGACCTTGTGTGCATTTTAATGACATCTCCTTCACTCATGCTGTCAGTTTTCTTCTGCATGCGGTCATTTTTCTGAAGCTTGCCCACAAGTATTGCATTATACATGCAATACTAAGATAAAATGCTTGTAGCTAGTTAAACATTCCCACAGGGAATTTTTCAACCTTTTGTGCATTTTTGCGTGCATTTTCCTTCCATATGTGGGCATTCTTTACATCAACTAGGAGGATAAGCTGAAAATGGTCTTGAATACTTGTTATGTACTTTGCAAGACCCGTCCACATCAGTTGATTTCTGTATTCTTGCACTCTTGCGTTCACCTTAAGAGCCCTTGTTAGGTGCCATCCACCATATCGCTACCTTATATTACTTTTTTTGGAGTACTTTGTTGTTGTTTTTTATTGCGAGTTGGTCGTACTACTGTGTTGCTATTGTTTTTTATTTGTGAGGGTTGGATGATCTAATCTATAGTCTTTTCTGGTTCTGGGTTCTCTCCTTTCACAGGTATGTTGTTCTAGTTGAGTCTCATGCAAGTAATGTAACGCTAAGAGGTTCAAGTCTGTTTAGAATCATTTTTTCTGAGGATAAGGGAGATCCTCCCTAACATATTATGTTGAGTTTATAATTGGTTAAAATTTGATATATCATGCTACTATTATATTTTTTTTCTTTCATCAACAACTTAGATCTGATATAGATCGCTACTGTATTAGTGTTATTGTAACTCATTGTTTATGGGACATGCCGGACATGAAGGATATCAAGGTGTAGTTTTTCTATGATGGACATGGTTGTTTTATTGTTTCAGCTTTGAGTTTGAATATTTAAGAAAAATAATTATAAAATACAAATGAGATGAATTTACCTGAGAGTTTGTAGATTTCCTCAAAATGAGATGAAATGTGTGCATTAAACATTTTTATGGATCTTGTGTCTTTAGAGTGGCACCTTATGTAGTCCAGTGAAGTGAAAGATAGATAAGTTCCTGATCCTAGTATAGGACTAGGATGGGGTGCTACCGATGGTGGATTTTGCTCGAGGTAAGTAATTTTGAATTTTCTCCTAAGTAATTATAATGCTTCTCGTTGGCCATTTTCAACATAATTGTGAGTTGAAGAATCTTAAGGAGCGTCATATGGGATAAGGTACAAAATCTTATAATGTTAAATTGTGTTTCATCATAATGTTGATATGAATTTTAGATCATACCAATGCATGTGGGTGTAAGTATGCACGTGGGACTACACTTTTAGGTTGGAAATTTAGTCTTAAATGGTTGAATGTAATGCCCACTGCATGACAAAAAGGGTAGTTATTGGACCTGATCATAGGTAGTAGAATTTTGTGTGTGCATGATTTGGTTATTTAAAATTCTTTATTTTTGGTTTAGATACACAACCCCAAGGAAGAAAAGGGTGGAAGTATATTGGAATTATTGGAAATGGATAATTTTATGATGTATGAGTGAATAGTAGCACATAATCTCCATCTGAATAATCCTTCTTAATCTTATATTACCCAATTGTATGCATGTAAATGACACCAATACAGACTTTAGTGACTTTGAATCCTTTTGCAGCTTTATGAGTTGATATTTCATAGGACTCAACATTTCAAGAATCCATAAAATGAAAATTTACAAGTGAAGGTATTCACTACTTTACCTTACTTTGAGGTATTATATTTTTATAAAAGTGGTTTTTAATTATTAGAATTAGCACTACTTAGTGGTTAATGTAATTGACTTATTCTTCGGTGATTCCCTCTAAATATGAATGGCTTGTTTGATATACATACAGTTCCTGACAAGGGTATTCTTGATTTTTACATGTATCGCCACTTGTCTTGTTTTCGGTTATTGCGTGAGAATAATCTCTATATAAACATGATTAAGGGTAATTGTTTATATCAATCTTCTATCTAATCTACAACCATTTTCTTATATCAAATTAAACAAAATCTCTATTCTACAAAAAACATCTTACTTGTCTTTATGATAATCTTAGTATTCTATGTTGTTTGTCTATGCTCACATTTTGAGTTTATCTTTGATGGTCATTTTAATAGAGTTATATTTTCTATGAGGAACTTCCATTATGACGTTGCTTGAGTAATGACTATGAAGGAATGCTTGTTTTATTTTAGACAATTGGGCCTTATTCTTGGCATTGAATGACCTGTATTTTATGGGTGTGTTGTTAGATCAACAGGTTTATAAGAATTAACACCGTTTTTATATCAATATGCTCTTAGTCCTCTAGTGAATGGATTTAGTAATATTGTATGATGAATGCGTAATAATTGTAGAATAATTATCTAACTTGTAGAATTGTGACACAATAATGTATCAATATCATAATACTTGCTCTAATTAGTTTTTCCACATAAATTACAATACTTTGATTTTTGAATAGCTGTGATAAACAAGAAAATATAGTGTGTTCTACACAATTAGAACACAATCATTGTTCCATATTCTGTTGGCAGGGGTTTTGGACACACTAGTTGCACAACATCGCAGATGCTGCACAAGCTCAAAAGACACCGTGCAAGAGGAATATTGGGGCACAAGCAGAGAATAGAATATTTTGTATATTTTATGTCACTTTTTGTACTTTGGACCATATTTTACGAATGTTGGTCATTATTTTGTAGAATCAATTAGAAGTTAGTTAGGAAGCCGCTTAAGTGGACCACGAATGTCAAGGCATAAGCCTATAAATAGAAGTGGAAGTACAAGTGTTAGGGGGATATATGTATGGATGGATAGCCATAAATACTTGGAGACTCTAAGAGCAACTGGGAGAACTTGTTGAATTGTGAGTTGTTTTGAATTTGTGGATTGTTGCGCAGAAGTAATATGATGAGACAGGAGTTGATCTGAATTGTTGTTTCTTTTATCTTTTTCTATCTTATTGCTTATGCAATCCAATGATGAATGATTATTGAATGTGCGACATGGATCTATGATGTGATGCGTTTTTCTTCTATATGATGCTATTTTTCTATATTTGTTTGCTCATAAGTATGCTACTGTGGTTATGAATGAATGATGCAACCTGTTATAAGAAATGATGAATGGCCCTATTAATGGTTAAGTAAATGGTCAGATCTATTAGATAAATTGATAAATTATTGATGCACATATTCCTCTTCTATTCTACGGAGACTTGGTTCTGAAAGCTCTCCTTCGAACATATTGGGTGAGACTTCATCTGCTTTGCGGGTGTTTCCGAGCAGGGTAAAACCTGTCTAGGCCGGCGCTAAGGGAGATTGCTGTGAGTTGAGCATCGACAGAGTGGGAACCCCTGTCGACTGGTTTTTTTGGTAGGGTTGTACCGAAAAATGGTTCCGTTGTCGGGACCTTGTTGCGACTGAAAGGAGGATATGTGGAATATGACAAGACCAAAAATTCAAGATTGGTTTGATCAGAACTACGAGAATTCGCTGAGACACAAAACCAGAACCCTATATTGACAATGAATAAGTGGTTGGCAAGGTACATACACGATGGTCCATGTGATTCCTTTATCTCTGAATTTCCCATTATATTGTATGAGTTGCTGGCATGATTCACCTATAATAAGAAAAATTTCCAAGGAGGAGAGCCAACATCCTGGACCCCTGAATTGATCCAGGAGTGGCTGGAAACTGACAACAAGGCATCGCGGGCTATTGAAGTCTGGCTGGATATTATCATAGAAGCGTATATCACTGAATTCGCAGTCGACACTACCAATTCCTACAACGAAGTAGAAATGGATTTTTTCAATGGACCATAAGGTAGGTTCCTGTTATCTTTGCAATTGTTAATTAAGATGTTTGTCTATGAAAAAGGCATACTGAAGATGCACCTTGAGTAGTAGAAATATGGTGTGCGAAGGTTGTGGCTACCGTGACGAAAGGGGTGAGATGAATGGAAATATAAGGGGTATATGGGTGCAAGTTTCGACAAGAGTGTGAGGGAAGCTGAGGAATAAAATGGTCTTATGAGGGGAGGAGAAAGGTTTCAACAAGAGAAGAGGCAAAGGATAGGGGAAGGTCCTACTATGATTTAAACGCAATACCACGAAGGAATACCACATGAGATGAAGAGACCCTATAGTGACGAAGAGGATGGCTAGACCCAAGCTACGCCTAGGATAGCAGTAAGATCAAACCCCAACAACAACGTGCCCACACCTTCCTGCACTACTGCACACTCGAGAAGACACACGAGTTCCATGTCGACTTGTCTAACGTGCTATCACTGTTATAGTAGTAGATCGGTGTGTGTAGGAAGGAGGCTCAGGATGGCGGGCGAAGATCCCAAGCAGTACTCGTTTCTATGCGAGGCAGTATGGACTATTAGACAGACCACAGACGATGATGTCAAGAAGGGATAATTGGCGACCACCCTTCAAGGTCATGCACTGGATTTTTTCATGAAGTTTATACAAGTTCCTCAGGGGAATCCCGTGAAGACATTAGATGAAGTCAATAAGGGACTAATTGAAGAATTCAAAAAACCAAAATTTGAAGCGCAGTACATTATAGAGTTAAAGGAGATTAAGCAATTTCCTAATGAAACCTGTTGTAGCTAGTTTTGTTTCTAGATTACATGTTTTTTCTAAAGTATTGATTTTCATATTTATTTTAATTTTGAGTTTGGTTTTAGGGTATTAGAATCATAAACATAATTTTATCTTGATTTCATGTCATTTATTTTTAGAATTTACTTTATTTTGTTGATTTTATAGTTTTAATGGGTTTATTAGCTATATATTTTTCTGAAAAGTAAAAAAAATCAATCCTAAGGTTTGATCTAGGTCGAATTATATTGCTTAACCCTTGGTTTTGGATCCATTTGTCAAAAATTTATGTCAAAAATATTCCTGTAGCGCAAAGGCGAGGGACCGTGAACTAAAGTGCTACAAGAAAATCGGGGCACTTTTAAAAATTATAATATCAGCTCGTTGGTGTTCAAAATCGCAAAGGATGGAGTTTACATGTGTAAAAATAGAATGATATGTGTAAAGATATTATAATCACTATGACAAGTGTGGGCTATATGGTAAGGATTATGCAGGTAAGTCGCAGCTGTCCTAAGTCTCGAAGAGTGGAATTTCTTAAGGATTTATGATAGCGCATCCACAAAGTTTGTTCGGAGATGATGCCGAATTTAATGGGTGTGTGAGAAGCTGAGAACATCGTGGGTTAACCTTTTTCATTTTCTAAGTTTGAAAAAATCATTAAATAACCTGGGTGTAATCGTGGCTATTGAACATGAAACTGTGGAGAATTGTCTGATGTGAATGAGGACAGGAGAGCATATTTCTAGCATTACAATTCATTATGGAGATAGGCATGCGAAAAGATATAGAAAATGTTAACTAAATCATGATTTGCGTTAACAGAGGGTTAATATAGATAAGGGAAATTGAGAAATTACAAGTTATGGTCCAGATTTTTCTCAGCCTCTAGTTTATTACTGCAGTGAGATACTTTCAAGATAGTTTAACTATTTTCTGAAGGAAAGATTCAGTTAGGGTTTAATACAGAGAAATGAAGAGGAGTGGCAATACCAATAGGTTCAAACCTTTTGATATGGCCTGGGATAAAAGCTTTCCAAGATGTGAAAAATTATTCCAGAAAGCTGGCTTGTATAATTACTTTGAAAGAATTGACGCTTATCATTCTGAAGTGTCATATAAATTTGCCCAAGGGTTAGAGAAGGATACAGTTCTATTTAATACCCTTAAAATTGAATTAACAAGAGAGATGATAGCTGAAGCAACAACAATTGCAGATGAGGGTGAATTTTGGTTTAAGAAGGTGCCTTTTACCTTTAATTCAAAGGTTTTCCTGTTTCCTGATGTTGTAGTAGATTGGGGCAAGGGTGTGCATATATAGAGTTTCAAGCCTGAATGGAGGGAGCCTATTAAGATTGTACAGAGTTATATAAATTGTGAAGGTATATTTGCTTCTATTTTTAAGTATCACATCATATTTCTACAACATCTAAGTCAGGAATCGAAGATGAATCTCCCCTTTTTCTTCCTAAAAATCCTGCAGAAGATGTCAAGTAGGGTAAGGGGACATGAAGATCATACTAATCAGTCTATCTTCCACCATGATAGACTGATTACTACTGTGCTTCAAAGAAAAGGTAAGACTTGGGATTACTTTTTGTTCTGGTCAAGGTTTCAGAGTGAAAAGGAGGACCAATAAAAAAAGAGGTAGATGAATAAATCACACAGCCTAGTTAAAAAATTGAAGAAGGAGGTCATTATTGAAGCAATAGAAGAGACTACTCAAGTGAAATCTTCAGGACAGAAACTTGAAGAACCTGTAGATGAAGGCAAAAATAATATTGATGAAGAAAACCAGTTGGAAATCTCTGAAGATGTGGAGGAGGTACATGTAGCAATTTTAGAACAAAAAGAAGAAAACAAATCAGTTGAACTTGATCAGAATGTCAATGATATACAAGAAGACATGGCAGATGTTTCTGTCCTAGCCAAGATTGAAGTGGAGAACATACAAAGTCTCAGTACAAAAACTAAAGGAAAGTCAAGGTTGAAGTAAAAAGTGATGGGGTATTGATTTCAAGTCTAAATTTTCGTGGAAAGTCTTATGATATGATAGGTGAGTCAAATTGGAGACCTAAAACAAGACCAAATAACAAGTTAAGACTAAATATGAAAAATCTTTTGAATCCAAAATTGGCTAAGGAGAAGATTACTGTGATAGATTTAGATTCTTCATATGAAGAACATTTAAAAGAAGATGAAGACCTATCTGAGAAAGTAGATAATAAAAGAGAAGATTCAGTGATTGAGAAGCTTTCTCCAGTGAAAGACACAGTTAAAGAACAGTCCAAAGGTTTTAGTGTTAAAGAAGATAAATTTAAAAAGGTTCCTGTAGCAGAAACATAGCAGCGTGAAGAAGATGATGAGGAAATTTTTAGGAAATTAAATATTCCTTGTTTATTTGAAGAAGTTTCTTCTTTCCAAGAAGGAAAGTTCATAGACTCAGAGAATGAAAATATTCAGAAGACAGTTAAACAGTACAAGCATCAAATAGATTTTCTGAATGAAACAAATGAAGGTTTGGTCATGGCAAATAGGAGGTTAAGAGAAGATCTTGAAGATATCAACACTCATTTTAGGATTTGATTGTGGTTTCAAAAGAAGCATTAAAAAGGAAGAGGCAGACACAAAGCAAATTTGAATTATTACATCAGAAAATCCATGGCTTAACTCAACAGAATGAAGAATTGCCAATGAGGGTTGAAGACTTAGAAGTTGATCTGCAAAGAACTAGAAGAAATTCATAGGCTCTAGAAGGAATAGCACTTCTGGCTGAAGCTTCCAAAGATATTTAAAAGATCACTTCTGACAGGTGTCATTTAGTCAATTTTTGTAAAAGATGAGTAGTATATTTTGTAAAGCAATCATTTTGTAGTAGTTTCAAAAGCTGGGTCTAGAAGTTAGTTATGTAGTTAAGTAACTGTTTTTTGTAGTTCGAGGACTTGACCTAAAGTTAGTTTGGAAATTAAGAAAATGTTTTGGAGATGTAACAAGTATAAAAGAAAGGAATGAAATAGTAGGGGGGGTCGATTTTTTTGCAAGGGGAGGCTCAAAAGATACTATGTCAAGCTAAGATCCAAACTCTTATGTAATTTTCATGAATGATAAGCCCATATTATTTTCATCTTCTGGTTTCATTTATGATTTGTTAAATCACTCAATGTGCAATTTCATTTCCTTTCTAATGTATTATTCATGAAGTGCTTGTAAATTGTGGGTGAAACTTAGATAGCTTTCTCTGTGTTTTCTGGTTTATTTGTTATATATGGTTCATCTCAGTCTTTGATTTTTATATGATTTAGTACCTGTTTTAGCTTGTTTTATGTTACCCTCTTGTCTATGAAAATTTCATACCAAAAACAATACCAAAAGACAGTTTTACCTTATTTTGTTTTACAGATTGTGTTGGCTTGTTCTTCTTGTAGTCTGGAACAATTTATGGCACTAACATCTTTGGCACCACTGCCAAGGACGAAGCTGAACCATACATTCCATGGGTTTTTATTATTCAACTAGTTTTGAGAGGTGGGGGAAACCAGCAAATCAGTTAGACTACTTTTCACTAGATAGTTTTCATAGTGGCTACTAGGAAGGTTGGGACAAGAAGGAGACCTAATTCACCATTACACCTAGTCATCTCAGACCCAGAGAAAATATTGAAACAAGTTAGCAAAATTAAGAAATGACAGTCATCCCCAGCTTTATGTGGACCTTATCAATCTGACCTACTGTCACCCTTTTCATTTTCCAAAGAAGAAAAACAAGATTCATCCTAGTTAACACCTTCTATACCTGTTAGCAATTTTCAAATCTTTACTGATCCTCAATCCTTTAAAAAGGAAAAAAATCAATCTCTTGGAAAAATTCCATTGTTCTAGTTCAAAACCAGTAAAAGCCTTTTTCATCCTAGTACCAACCAAGTAAAAAAATCTTTGCCTACAACAAACCCTAGTAGTTTCACAATGGCGGCTCAACAACTTCCATTAGATATGATGGATAGGATGGTGGTAGCTAGGTATGCTCCACTAGTTCTTTCTTAGCCCTTAAATGCTCTCCCTGGAGGAGATTATCAAAAGCACTTGCCTAGGTTCAATGGGAAAGGTGAGACAATAGCTGAAGAACACTCGGATGCATTTCTTAGTTATGCAGATAACCAAAACATTGAATCAAAAGATGTATGGATGAGAATGTTTGTGCAGAGCTTGGATTGGGAGGTTAGTAAGTGGTTCAGAGAGTTACCAGCAAATTCAATTACCTTAATAGAGGAACTTCATGATGTTTTCATGAGGCAGTGGGGTGATACCAAGGATCATACATACTATATTACAGAATTTGGAGCCCTAAGGATGAAAAAGGATGAGACCATAGCAGATTTTTCTAAAAGATTTAATAAGATGTATGGTAGAATTTCGGCAGAAATCAAACCCTCCGAAACTTCAGCAAAACTTACCTATGCAAATGATTTTGATCATGAATTTTCTTTACACCTGAGAGAAAGAACACTAGTCAGTCTATTGAACATGCAAGAAGCAGCATTAGACTCGGTAGAATAAAATATTCTAGCTTCTAATAGACTGAAAGTAAATTCAGATCTCCAAACTTATGACAGAAAAGTTAAAAAGGAGGTTGCTCCAGTAGTTTCAACATCACAATCAGCTGATAGTAAAATTGATCAAATGGAAAAATTAGTAAAAATTATGACATTAAAATTGACCAAATTAGAATTGGAGAAGAATACAAACAGACCTTCTCAAGAAGGGGAAAGAAACCCTAATAATCCTAATCAGTTTAGACATCAGTTTGCACCTAGGTTTATTCCCAGAGAAAGGAGGAATAATGATATACAAAGGGAGAGAACAGAAGCTGAAGATCAGAAGGTACAACCACCACTTCAAAACAATGCCATTGATGAAGGAGAAGCAAAGGAGGATGAGAAGTATGAAGACACAAATCAGGAAAAAATCCATTTTGGAGAACGGTTGATAGAAGGTTTTTTAACTGAAGAAGATTATTTAAATTATGAATGTTATGATGCAAATATTTTTCAAACAGAAAATGATTTAGATTTTGATACAACAATGGAAATATGCCAGTCTGAACCCAAAAGAACTACTGGTTTAAGGTCAGGACCAAAGCAGGTTGTACAAAACCCTAGAAATAAAGCAACTCTTCCTCCTAAGCAATCAGACAGTCAAACATAGGAAAAGGAGAAAGATTAGGGTCATCCAGAAAAGGTAATTGAAGTTGAAGATGTAAATAAAAATCAGCAGAATTTTAATTTCGAAAATGAGTTGTGCAAAATTAAAATTTCAATGCCATTCACTAAGCTGATAAAAAATCCTGGTTATAAGAATTCAGTTTTGAAAATTATGGGTTCAACAACTAATCAAACACCCTCAGATACAGTAAACTTACAAGAAGAACATCCTAGAATTTTCATTGGTTCTGCATTAGCTGACAAAACTAAAAAGGATTCAAGTTCATCTCCACCTTTCTATATAACATTGACTATCCATGATCAGATGATTCATAATTGTTTACTTGATTCTGGGGCTTCACACAATTTGATGCCTAAGGTAGTTATGGAGGATTTAGGCTTAAGTATCACAAAACCCTATCAGGATTTATATGCTTTTGATTCTAGGGTTGTTAAATTTTTAGGAGTGATTAAAGATATGGTTGTAAATTTAACACAGTTACCCATGAAGAGTGTCATCATCGATGTTGTGGTGGCAGATATTGCTCCTAAATTTGGAATGTTACTTTCTAGATCTTAGGATAAGAAGGTAGCGGGTACCTTGCAGATGGATTTTTCATATGCAACAATTCCTATTTTTGGAGGTGAAAATAGGAGGTTGTATAGAGAGTTATCGTTTGCTTATATTGTTATTGATGATAGGAATCCAAAAAATCCTCCTTTATATGTTGTAGAAAAGGATTTGGGATCTTGTATGTTACACTTCAGTGATGACAATACAGCTAGTATGTTACAGGTGGAGAAAGAAAAACCAGTCAAGTGTTCTGTAGAACAAAAAGATGAGTTGTGGAAAATGTATTTTGATGGTTCTTCAGCTAAAGAAGGAGCCAGAGGAGGTATTGTTTTGGTTTCTCCTGGTGGTGAGATGATAAGTTTGATGTATAAATTGGAGTTTGTAACCACAAACAATACAACAGAGTATGAGGCATTGTTGTTGGGTTTAAATGCTGCAAAAAATCTAGGCATTCAACAAATTTCTGTTTATTGCGACTCTGAATTGGTTGTCCAGCAGGTAAGGGACAAGTATCAAGTAAAATAGGATTTTTTGAAGGTGTATAGGAATGAAGTTTGGGACATGATAGATAATTTATTTATAGCATTTAATATTTCTTATATTCCCAGAGATCATAACCAGACTGCTGTTTCACTTGCTCTAGCAGCTACACATTTTAAGATTCCAAAAACAACTCATTTAAACAATCCTATAGAAGTCAGGTACAGACCTTCAGTTTCTGATAATATCAAACAATGGAGAGTTTTTTAAGATGACTTGGATATTAGGATATTCTTAGAATGAACTGGTGAGTTCTCTAATTCTTTAATTGATCAGAAGCAGGATGATGGAACTGAAAGTGCAAAGGAGTATGGTGAAAATGAAATTGTTGGTCATAAAATCATTGAGTTGAAAGGTATTTTATTCCCAAATATTTGGTTCCCCTTGAGAGAATTTTTTTCAAAATATGACACTCCATTGAAACCAACTATGCAGTCATCAGAAGAAAATGTAATGGACTGTAATATTGGTACAAGGGAGTAGCCCAAGATAGTGAATATTTCCAAAGCACTTTCAGTGGAGCAAAGAGAAAGGTTTATTAAATTGTTGAAAGAATATGTTGTTATTTTTTCTTGGTCATACAAACATTTAAAAACTTATGACACTAGTATTATTCATCATAAAGTGCCTTTGAATCCTAATGTAAAACCATTCAGAGAGAAATTAAGGAGAATCAATCCTGCTTTATTTCCTGTCATAGAAAAAGAGGTTAAAAAATTATTGGATGCAAAAATGATTGTTCCTCTTAGATACACCTCATGGGTAGAAAACTTAGTTCCTCTCAGGAAAAAAAATGGAGAAATAATGTTGTGTGTAGACTTCCCTAATCCGAATAGGTCCTCACTAAAAAATAATTATCCATTACCAAAAATTGCACAGATTTTGTAGAAGGTGGTGGGTGCTCAAAGGATTTCAATGGTGGATGGATTTTCTGGGTACAACCAGATTGTAATGCATCTTGATGACCAATAAAAGACAGCCTTCACTACCCCTTGGGGTACCTTCAAGTATGACAAAATTCCATTTGGATTGATGAATGTTGGAGCCACCTTTCAAAGGGCTATGGATATAGCCTTTGTTGGGGAGAAGTAGAAGTTTGTTGTAATCTACTTGGATGATATTACAGTGTTCTCATAGTCTGATGAAGAACATCTAAAACATGTCAAGCAAAATTTATTAAAATGCAGAAAGTATGGACTGTCACTAAATCCAAAAAAGTCTCATTTTGTTGTGCAGGAGGGTAAGCTATTAGGACATTTGGTTTCAGCTGAAGGGATCAGAATTGATCTAGAAAGAGTTAAGGACATTCTGAAGATCAGTTTTCCTAGGAGTAAGAAGGATGTGCAATATTTTATTGGGAAAATTATTTTTCTGCGCTAGTTTATACCAAATTTTGTTGAAACTATTAAACAAATAACAACTATGTTGAATAAAGATCAGGAAGTCAAATGGATAGCAAAGGCTAGGAATTCATTTGAAAAGATAAAGAAATCTCTTACAGAAGCATCAGTGTTAGTAAGCCCTGATTTTTCCAAATATTTCCTGACTTTTTCTTTTGCATCACATGACACAATAGCAGCTATTTTGTTACAGAAAAATGATGAAGGATTGGAGCAGCCAATTGCATTTTTTTAGCAAAACTCTTAGGGATTCAGAGTTAAAGTATAGTACCTTGGAGAAACAAGCTTATTCACTGGTAAAAGCTTTAAAAATTTTCAGAATTTATGTCTTACATTCAAAATTCATTGCTTATGTTCCCAATGCCACCATTAAAGATATTTTGACTCAGCCTGATAGTGAAGGAAAAAGAGGAAAATTGATTGCTAAGATAATAAATAGAGTATGATGTAGAAATCAAGCCTACAAAGCTGGTGAAAGGACAAGGTTTAGCAAAGTTATTGGCTGATTAAAATTGTGAAGCTTTAGGCCTTCATTTGATGGCAGAACAGCCTATACAAGAAGAATTACTAGCTGAACAAGAGAAGGAAAAGATTATGGAGCAATATGCAGAATCTATATGGTATGCCGACATTATTCATTTCTTACTGTATTTGCAAAGCCTTGAACATCTAGACAAAAAGATAGTTAGGTCATTGAAATTAAAAGCTACTAAATACTGTTTAGTAGATAAGCAGCTGTATTGGAAGGATCCAGGAGGTGTTCTACTTAGATGTTTAAAAAAATCAGAAATTGAGGAACTAATTTCAAAATCACATGAAGGAGATTGTGGGGGACACAAATACTGGAAGGCTACTGCATATAAAATTCTGAGGTCTGGATATTATTGGCCTTCACTTTTTTCAGATGTGTATCAGCAGGTTAGAGCTTGTGTTCCTTGTCAAAAGTTTGCTGGTAAATAGAAGCTCATGTCTTTACCATTGAAACCCATTATAGTCAATTCCCCTTTTCAGAAATGGGGTTTAGACTTCATAGGTGAAATAAACCCTGCATCTTCAGGACAGCATAGATGGATTCTGACAGATACAGATTTTTTCACTAAATGGGTAGAAGCTATTCCAACCATAAATGCCACTGATAAGGTGATAATCAGTTTTATTCAAGAAAATATCCTTAGCAGGTTTGGCTGTCCAAAGAAGTTATTAACTGATAATGCCAAAGCTTTTAAATCTAAAGCTATGGTTGCATTTTGTGAACAAAATGGGATTATCCTAAAGCATTCAACACCTTACTATCCTCAAGGGAATGGGTTGGCAGAATCCAGCAATAAAAATCTTGTTCAAAGAATCAAGAAGTTGTTGACTGAAAACAAAAGGTCCTGGGATTCCATGTTAAAATATGCACTTTGGGTAGACATGATAACAACTAAGAAAGCAATTGGAATTTGTCCTTTCCAATTGGTATATGGCACTGAGGTGGTTTTTCCATTTTAGCTGGGTATTCCAGTGATGAAATTCTTCCAAGATAATCTAGAAGAACCAAGTGATATTCAAAGAAGAGTTTATGCACTGATTGAGTTAAAACAGGAGCGTGAAGCTGTGGAGGAAAAAGCTCAAATACATAGAAGGAATATTAAGGAAAGGTTTGATAAAAGGATAAAAGAGAATACTTTTTTCTTATGGAGATATGGTACTGAGGTGGGATGCTAGAAAGGAACAGAAAGGTAAGCATGGTAAATTTGATAGTTTGTGGTTTGGTCCTTTCATAGTTCTGAAGATCCTGGAGAACAATACCTTCATATTATAGACCTTGGAAGGTGAGGAATTACCCAATCCAGTAAATGGACGGTTCCTCAAACACTTTTACATCTATTAAAGGTAAGAAACTTGTCATTTCGTTGTATATACCGGTGTGACAGTGATAGAATAAAGAATTGATATCCCAATAGATGTTTTGTAGAGTAGCAAATAGGTTCAATTTAATGACATAATGCACTGGTCTACAAGTTCTTGAAGCCTCACAAGGAGGACTTCATCCCACGGCAGGAGCCAGATGTTATAGCTAGTTTTGTTTCTAGATTACATGTTTTTTCTAAAGCATTGCTTTTCATATTTCTTTTAATTTTGAGTTTGGTTTTAGGGTATTAGAATCATATACATATTTTTATCTTGATTTCATGTCATTTATTTTTAGAATTTACTTTATTTTGTTGATTTTATAGTTTTAATGGGTTTATTAGCTGTATATTTTCTAAAAAAGTCAAAAAAATCAATCATAAGGTTTGATCTAGGTCGAATTATATTGCTTAACCCTTGGTTTGGAGCCATTTGGCAAAAATGTATGTCAGAAATATTCCTGTAGAGGAAAGGCAAGGGACTGTGAACTAGAGTGATACAAGAAAATAGGGGCACTTTTAAAAATTATAATATCAGCTCGTTGGTGTTCAAAATCACAAAGGATGGAGTTTACATGTGTAAAAATAGAATGATACATGTAAAGATCTTATAATAATTATGACAAGTGTAGGCTATATGGTAAGGATTATGCAGGTAAGTCACAGCTGTCCTAAGTCTCGAAGAGTGGAATTGATTAAGGATTTATGATAGTGCATCCACGAAGTTTGTTCAGAGATGATGGAAAATTTCATGGGCGTGTGAGGAGATGAGATCATCCTGGGTTCACCTTTTGATTTTCCAAGTTTGACAAAATCATTAAATAACCTAGGTGTAATTGTGGTTGTCGAAGACAAAACTATGGAGAATTGTCTGATGTGAATGAGGACAAGAGAGCATATTTCCGACATTACAAATCATTATGGATACAAGTATGCGACAATATATAAAAAATGTTAACTGAATCATGATTTGTGTTAACAGATGGTTAATATTGATAAGGGAAATTGAGAAATTGCAAGTTATGGTCCGGATTTTTCTCAGCCTCTAGTTTATTGTTGCAGTGAGATACTTTTGAGATAGTTTAACTATTTTCTGAAGGAAAGATTCGGTTAGGGTTTAATATAGAGAAATGAAGAGGAGTGGCAACACCAACAGGGTCGAACCTTCTGATATGGCCTGGGCTAAAAGCTTTCCAGGATGTGAAAAATTATTCTAGAAAGCTGGATGGTATAATTACTTCAAAAGAATTGATTGTTATCATTCTGAAGTGTCATATAAATTTTCCCAAGGGTTAGAGAAGGATACAATTCTATTCAATACCCTTAAAATTGAATTAACAAAAGAGTTGATAGCTGAAGCAACAACAATTGCAAATGAGCGTGAATTTTGGTTTAAGAAGGTGCTTTTTACCTTTAATTCAGAGGATTTATTGTTCCCTGATGTTGTAGTAGATTGGGGCAAGGGTGTGCATATACATAATTTCAAGCCTAAATGGAGGGAGCCTATTAAGATTGTATAGAGTTATATAACTTGTGAAGGTAGATTTGCTTCTGTTTTTAAGTATCACATCAGATTTATACAACATCTAAGTCAAGAAATGAAGATGAATCTCCCCTTTTTCTTCCTAAAAATCCTATAAAACATGTCAAGTAGGGTAAGGGGACGTGAAGATCATACTAAACAGTCTATCTTCCACCATGGATTGATTAAGTTGATTATTACTACTGTGCTTCAGAGAAAAGGTAAGACTTGGGATTACTTTTTGTTCTGGTCAAGGTTTCAGAGTGAAAAGGAGGACCAGTCAAAAAAGAGATAGATGAATAAATCACACAGCCTAGTTAAAAAATTGAAGAAGGAGGTCATTATTGAAGCAATAGAAGAGACTACTCAAGTGAATTCTTCAGCATAGAAACTTGAAGAACCTGTAGATGAAGGGAAATATAATATTGATGAAGAAAACCAATTGGAAATATCTGAAGATGTGGAGGAGGTACATGCATTGGTTTTAGAATAAAAAGAAGAAAACAAATTAGTTGAACTTGATCAAAATGTCAATGATATACAAGAAGACATGGCAGATATTTTTTCCCTAGCCAAGATTGAAGTGGAGAACATACAGAATCTCAATACAAAAACTAAAGGAAATTCAAGGGTTGAAGTAAAAAGTGATGGGGTATTGATTTCAACTCTAAATTTTCGTGGCAAGTCTTATGCTATGATAGGTGAGTCAAATTGGAGACATAGAACAAGACCAAAGAACAAGTTAGGATTGAATATGAAAAAGCTTTTGAATCCAAAATTAGCTAAGGAGAAGATTACTGTGATAGATTCAGATTCTTCATCTCAAGAAAATTTAAGACCTATCTGAGAAAGTAGATAATAAAAGAGAAGATTCAGTGATTGAGAAACTTTATCTAGTGAAAAAGCACGGGGACTTCACTTAGTGAACCTCTCACATAGCACGTGCGATCATGGGATATTAAAGAATACCCTTAATTTCCAGAGATATTGACCCAAACGCTTTTTGTTGAAACCCCCTCCCAATACTTAAAACCTCCTCCCCACCCCTTTTTATACCTCAATCCTTATAAACCACCCTACCCACCCCCACGTTAAACCCCTCATCCCCCCCAATACCTGCAATATATTGGTTCAATTTTTGATAATTTTAAAAACCACAGTATGAGCTAACGTGATAGGATATTGGTCAACAATTGAAGCCCCCGTGTGAAAAAGTAGTTAAAGAAGAGTCCAAATATTTCAGTGTTAAAGAAGATAAATTTAAAAAGGTTCATGTAGTAGAAACAAAGCAGCCTAAAGAAGATGATGAAGAAATTTTTAGGAAATTAAATATTCCTTGGTTATCTGAAGAAGTTTCTTCTTTCCAAGAAGGAAATTTCATAGACTCAGAGAATGAAAATTTTCAGAAGATAGTTAAACAGTACAAGCATCAAATTGATTTTTTGAATGAAACAAATGAAGGTTTGGTCATGGCAAACAGGAGGTTAAGAGAATATCTTGAATATATCAACACTCATTATAAGGAGTTGATTGTGGTTTCAAAAGAAGCATTAAAAAGGAAGAGGAAGACACAAAGCAAATTTGAAGAATTAAATCAGAAAATCCATGACTTAACTCAGCAGAATCAAGAACTGTCAACGAGGGTTGAAGACTTAGAAGAGTAGCAGCAAAGAACCAGAAGAAAATCACAGGCTCTAGAAGGAATAACACTTCTGGCTGAAGCAGCCAAATATCTTTAAAAGATCATTTTTGACAAGTGTCATTTAGTCAATTTTTGTAAAAGATGAATAGTATATTTTGTAAAGCAATCATTTTGTAGTAGTTTTGAAAGGTGGGTCTAGAAGTTAGTGATGTAGTTAAGTGACTGTTTTTTTCAATTTGAGGACTTGACCTAAAGTTAGTTAGGAAATTAAGCAAATTTTTTGGAGATGTAACAAGTATAAAAGAAAGGAATGAAATAGTAGGGGGGTTCGATTTTTTTGCAAGGGGAGGATCAAAAGCTACTATGTCAAGCTAAGATCCAAACTCTTATGTAATTTTCATGTCTAATTATGATATATATGACTGATAAGCCCATATTATTTTCATTTCCTGGTTTCATTTATGATTTGTTAAATCACTCAATTTGCAATTTCATTTTCTGTCTAATGTCTTATTCATGAAGTGCTTGTAGATTGTGGGTGAAACTCAGTTAGCTTTCTCTGTGTTTTCTAGTTTATTTGTTATATATGGTTCATCTCAGTCGTTTATTTTTATATGATTTAGTACCTATTTCAGCTTGTTTTATGTTACCCTCTTGTTTATGAGAGTTTCAGACCAAAAACAATACAAAAATACAGTTTTACCTTATTTTGTTTTAGAGATTGTGTTAGCTTATTCTTCTTGTAGTCTGGAACAATTTTTGGCACTAAAAAAAGTATTTGGGACTTCAATCGAAGATTCAAGACACTGATTGCAAGAATCATTTTTGAGATGAGTGATGTTTAGCACAAAGAATGGTTCATCGTAGCACTGGTATCTCATATTCAGCATCCACTTATGCAGCAGAATATCGCGACATAGAGCGAGGCTTTGGAGATCACAATGAAGTTGGAGGCTTCTCCCATTGGAGAAAGTGTAGATGGTATGAACCAAATTCAAGCCCAGCTGACAAAATTGACACTTCAGTTACAAGATGTTAAGAAAGGAAAAGAGAGTCACGAACATCTCTGGTGCACTCGATGTCATGCAGATGGACACACCAAAGATACTTTCCCTGATTTTTGAATTTTTTTGTTATCGAGAGCACTGAACCAATTGAGTTACGACAGTGTACCATGGTGTCAAATATGCCAAGTGTACTGGCATGAACACAAAGAATGTGGATATATGTAGAAGATGGTAACGAATCCAGCGAACTTATACTACACTTTTTGTCGCTCGGTTGGGCATGAAGATAAATACTGTCACGCATATGACCTACTTTAGGAAAGGAAGTATGAATCATACTATGTGAAGGAAGAAGATCATCGAGCCATGCAGGAACCACAGTAGCAGCTGTAGGTGGTGCAACCACCACCTCAACCATAGTATGTGTCTCCACCATAGATGCAGTTTATACCACCATGTCCAGAACAAGAGTTCATGCTGTAGCCATAGTAGAACCAGATGCAGATGGCTCCACCACAAATAAAGTACGTTCAGGCATCGCATTATGTTCAACAACATCTGAATCCCCTGCAGCAACAGTTGACTCAGTTGCAATACCAGCAACAAGGAGGATTTTGTGGAGGACTCCAAGGTCGAGGAGGAGGTTTTGGTTGAGGAGGAGGACAAGGTCGTGGACCAGTCCAATGTTACAATCTTGGGGTATTCAGACACTACAAGAGAGACTGTTCATTTTTGCATGCACAATGTATAGGTACATATTGTACTGCGATTGATCACATGTTTGAGAACTGTCCACAATTGATCGCAAGATGGCAGGAAAGCAATGTTTCACAGTTGCAAAGTTAGAATCAGTTGCAAGCCCAGACCCAAAACCAATCACAGAACCAGAGTTAGTAGCAGAATCAAGCCTAAAATAAAATTCCACTTCAGAATCAGAACGTGAATCAGCCTACGAATCTCCCATTGAACCAGAATCCACCGTTGAACCAGAATATGCCTATGAACCAGAATCAGGGGTCGACAGTTGCGATGATCTCAATATAGCCTAGAACAGAGGATGTTGATGTTTCTATCATCACCCGCAGAGGTGCGACGACCAGAGAGGATGGACCCCGTCTGTAGGTTTGATTGGATAGGAAGAAGAAGGCACCATTTGATATCTCCAATGAAAGAGATACATTCTTTGAAGCTAGAGATGCGATCGAAATAAATCCTGGTAATTCGCATGTTTATGAAATGCCCTCTGCTTTTGATTCTTCATCGGAGGTAGGAATATTGCAGAAGCCTGGTACCTTGCAAAACTTCTTTGAGAGTTTCTTGTCATTGGAAAGAGATCCCAATTCTCTTGCCAAGATTGAGAATATGTTGCATCGATCGGGTAAAGAGTGGAAGGACTTTGCGATGAACTCCTGGCATAAGAAAAAGACGTGAAAAGAGATGCGCATGAACATTTAGATTGGGGACTATGAAGTAGATTCATTGATTATGGATCTTAGCTTAGATGTGAATATTCTAGAAAAACATACATGGCATAAAATGGGGAGATCAACATTAGTTTGGTCCCCTCTGCAGTTGTGCTTGGCTAATTAGGCGAAAGTACAACCAATCGGACGTGTGTCGAACCTGGTTGTGGATGTTGAAGGTATGAATGCCTATGCCGAATTCGATGTGATTGAAGTTGTTGATGGCAAAGGATCCTATCCCGCATTGTTGGGGATTGAAATGGCCAACGATAGTATGGCAGTGATTAAATTTGAGAAGTGAATGATGAAATTTGAGAATCAAGACATCATAGTCATCGCTACTATGGATCCAAATGAAGGGTGTAGATATATTGAACCAGTGAAAGATGAAGTTGTCAGGGGATGGGATCATGCTTACAACATTTTAGAAGATTATATCCACCCAAATGCTGATGGAGAAATTGGTTGGCGCAGCGCTAGCTCTACATCTTTCGATTTTGATGATGCGCTAGAAAATTGAAAAAATCGCATGCACAAGGTGTCAGTCAGGAAGTGTGGTTTAATCACGCAGTCGTTGCGTCATGTTTCGACTAAGATTGTTGACTTACCAATATATGAGGGACTTCCCAAGTTGTTTGCATTCCTCATGGAGTTTGAAGAGAAGGTATCAGAACCTCATTGATTGTTGGCGCTGGAAGAAGCACTGAAGGATACCCCAGCACGCTAGTGGGCGAATCATAAGAAGAAGAATAATGGAAGGGTACAATGTCATAGGATGATGATAGTTCTCTTTGATGATGCAAAAATATATCATGCTGGAAAGTATGATGGCCAAAGTGACCCCAGTGGTCATCTGAAAGAATGTCAGAATCTACGGGCATCGCGACCAAAAGATGAATAGGTCCATGTCTTCATTCACACTTTGGATGAAATGTCAAGGTCGTGGTATGTATCAACGATTTACGTAGAGACATAACCACGTGGGAGGAGCTGACAATCTGCTTTTCTAATACCTTTAGTTTCAAGGATTCCAATCTCGTTGTCCATAATACACTTCAGATCATCCGCGATGTGGTGTTAAAGGTAGTACCAGTCGCATATCCAGTGGATACACATGCACATTGCCACATGGAGTCGATGATGGAATGTTATAATGTGTCTGGCAGGCCTGAGGATGATGATGAGTTATGAAATATTAATATTCCGAAAACAGAAGGGAGTAGGGATGTCGCAGCACCAGATATACCGATTGATCCCATGAAACAAGTGCTAAATATTAGAAAATTCAACATTGGGATGGAACAGAACCCTACATTTGCAAGTGTTGGGGATTACTAGGATGAAAAAACTATGGAGAAAATCACAGATCTCTTGCATGAATTTCAATATCTGTTTCTGATGAAGTTCTCAAAAATGAAGGGGATACTAGGGGATTTAGGGGAGATGAAGATTCCACTAAATACAGATGTGAAACCAGTGAGGAAGAGACAGTATCTCCTGAATACATGATACAAAGAGAGATTCAAGGCTGAGATTGACAGGATGTTAGATGCTAGAATCATTGAGCCAGTCAAAGAATTGGAATGGATTAGTCCTATGGTGGTCCAAGATAAGAAAACATGAGAATTTTTAATTTGTGTCAATTTGACAAAATTGAATGATGCCTATATGCATGATCCATTTCCAACACCATTCATAGATGAAGTACTTGCAGGAGTAGGCAGATAGGAGATGTACTCTTTTACAGATGTATTTTCTGGTTATCACCAGATAAGGATCGTAAAAGAAGATCGACATAAGACGACATTTGTTACTGAATGGGGCTGCTTCTAGTACACAGTGATGCCTTTTTGGTTGAAAAATGGACCTACGATATTTTCATGGGTTTTCTTTGCTACTTTCAAAGATTTTATTTAGAATTTTATTCAAGTTTACATGGATAATTGGATAGTGTATGGTATGATTATGGATCACCTGGAAAACCTACGACCAATGCTAGAAAGATGTCGACATCATCATATTGTGTTAAACTCCAAAAAGTGTATCTGTTGCGCACCTTTCTGGATGTTGTTGGGTCACATTGTTTGCAAACAAGGACTGTTGGTCGATCCTGTGAATATTGCGTTGATCTTGAGCTTTCTGCCACCTACGAATGTGAATATTCTTAGAGCGACGTTGGGACACACAGGATATTATCGTAAGTTCATAATAGGTTATGCCGCGATTACAGCCCCTATGGAGAAATTATTAAAGAAATATGTCACATTTGTATGGAGTCAAGAGTGTCAAGGAAGATTCGATACAATGAAGGCCAAGATGGCTTCGGTGCCAATACGTGTGTTCCCATATTGGAACAAGGAGTTTCATGTCCACGTAGATGCATCGTATGTTGCGTTGGGAGTGGTGCTCATGCAACCAGGAGAAGGGGACCTAGATCACCTGATCGCTTTCACTAGTCGAAAGTTGTCATTTGTTGAGAAAAACGGTATAACCATAGAGAGAGAGAAGGCCTAGTGATGCTATACAGTGCTACCGAAATTCAGACATTACCTCTTAGGTGGTCATTTCAAGATGTTTATAGACCATTATGCTTTGAAGTACCTAGTCAATAATCTTGTGTTGGGGGGGAATATATGCCGCTGGCTACTTCCCTTTCAGGAATTTTATTTTGAGATAATTGTGAAGTCGGGTCACTTCAATGCTTGCCCTGATCATTTGTTCTGAATTGAGATGGGTGAGGAACCCACAAATATTGAAGATGGATCTCATGATGCACAGTTGTTCAGAGTCAACATGGAAGCTGGTTACTATGATCAAACAATCTAGTTTTTGGTGACGAGAGTCACGCCGGAAGATTTTACAACAAGCTAGAAGAAGCAGTTGGTGGTTAAGGCTTCATATTTCTAGTTGATTATTGGAAATATATACAAACTTGGACCAGACAATATTTTGCGACGTTGTGTCCTACCGCATGAACTAGGGCATATTTTGGCTGAAGCACATTCAGGGATCACTGGTGGACACTATGGAGACCATGATACTAAAAGGAAGGTGCTTTGCACAGGGCTCTGGTTTCCCACTCTGCATAATGATGCAACAGATTATGCATAGACTTGCAATGTCTGTCAAGTCATTGGAAAATCCTCACATTGGGATGAGATGCCACTGGTTTTGCAAGTAACATTGTAGCCTTTTGATAAATGGTCATGGATTTTGTGGGTCCAATCAACCCACCTAGGAAGAGAACTGGTGTGCGATACATAATCATAGCGACATACTATTTGACGAGGTGGGAAGAGTCAGCACCAGTCGTGGATTGCACTGCTACGACAGCAACAAGATTCTTGTTTAAAAATATTGTGATGCGGTTTGGATGTCCAAGGATATTGATGAGAGACCAGGGCAGCAAATTCATCATCCACATAGTAAGCACGATGACAGAGGAGCTGTAAATACAACACAAGAAAAGTACCCCATATCATCCACATGCGAATGGAACCGCAGAAGCATTCAAAAATATATTGGATCATGCATTTACCAAGGTATGTAATTCTAACCGCGATGGCTGGTACTTGAAGATCACAGCACTATTGTGGGCGTATCACACCACTTTCAAGAGGTTGACGGGGAAGAAACATTCAAATTGGTATACTAACGAGAGGGACTCATGCCTATGGAATACATTATTCCCAGTCTATGCATTGCAGCTGTAACGGGCCTGGATAATGAAGAAACACTAGAGGAGCATGTAGAGCAATTGATACAGCTTGAAGAGGACCACTTTATAGAATTTTTCCATTAGCACATTGAGAAGGATCCACAGAAGGCTTGGCATGATCGCCACATAAAGAACAAACAGTTTCAGAAAGGAGATTTGGTACTGTTGTATGACAGTAATTTCATGAAGTATCCAGGTAAGTTACAGCTGCATTGGCTAGGTCCATATCTTGTTAATTCCATTACCTCAAGAGGTGCACTTCATCTGCAACAGTTAGACGGTGTGACACTACCAAATCTAGTGAATGGTAGCAGGTTGAAGCCCTATAGGACGGGCCCAGAACCGCGTGGTGCGTGAGGCACTGTGACGAAAAAATGGGTAGGATGATGGATGAATGGAAAATGCACCAAAAGGAGGTGACTACGCAGGAATAGGAGTTAATAGAACAATTAGGAGGTCATGCTGTGACAGGCGCATGGCTATGAGCAGAAGTCAAATCAGTAATAAATGAAGACAGTTAAAGTAGTTAACTAGTGGCGCTTGTAGAAGTGACACATAATGATGGCAGATCCAATCGTTGGGTTGGAATAATTAGAGGCAGATTTAGGTAATTAATGAATGATTTGGTCATGATGATCAAATTGATGTCATAATGATGAGTTATGAGCTGATTTTGCACTATAGGAGAAATCTTGATGCAGTTGGAATACACCATTGTATAGAGTTGAATTACGTTTAGGTGCATATCTACCGATTTGTAGAGCGAGCTCTTAAGAAAAGATGAGAATATTAATAAAGTTGCTAAGTCCAAAGAGGGTGTGAGATTATTAAGTCTTGATGGGAATTGGTGCGGTATGCAGAGTAAACAAGAAACCATTGAGAGTTCGAGTGAGCGAGATTCACTGCTCAGACCAGTTGCAATTGAGGAAGAAGTCACCAGTTTGCAAGTTGGCTCATCGACAGTTCCAAAGGGGAAGAGGAAGGCATAGAAGCCTAGATCTCCAACATCACAGAAGAGACGGACCAGAACAACCACAAGGGTGCAAGGGGAAGACACAGCACAGATGGGGCTGTCGAGCTCTGGATTTGTGGAATCTATTGCTAAAGCAGGGGTGTCTGTCAAGGACATCCCTGGCTACATCCCTCCTAGTCGGCCTGGTGCATAGGCCCATATTCCCACAAAGAGTCAGAGATACGAGATCAGGATGTCGGCGATACCACAAGGGATGGTATGCACTTCTAATATTGTGCCTGCACTAATGCAGATGAAATATGAATACCATGACCTGCTTACATTCGAGGATGTCGTGAAAGAGCCGTATTGGCTAATCATATCAGTAGAAGTTTCCGCAATAGAGCGCATTCTACATGACTGGGTAAGCAGACTGGACAAAGTTGGAATTCTCAGGTTGATCAATATACTGCACTTTGGGAGGCCAACTGAAGAAAATGTGTGTGTGAAAAAACTTTTGGTGTGTTTTCACGGAGGGTATTATGGTTATATGAGCCAGTTAATGTCATGGTGGGGTTGATTTCTGAGATAACAGGGCTACCCAAGGATGGTCCAGACCCCTCACAATATATCCATGAAAAAGATAATGATAGGAACTTGGCAATGAATTATATGATCAAATATGGGCATATGAGTGTAGTTAAGGATGTTTTAATTCTTTAATTATCATCAAATAACCTCAATTTTCTTAATTAAGCCAAGTCCAATATTTGTTAGTTGTAAGATCCACTTATTTAGGGATTGGTTTTATCCCTTGTAACCTCTTTTCCTCTCCATTGGACATGTGGAAGTGAGAGGAACAAAGATGGTGCTACAGGACCACGTTGTTGCACAAAACCTAGAAATGACTGCTACAGGATTGTGTTGCTATAAAAATAGTTGACCATGAGTTGGAGATGTCATATGTGACTTGGGTATGATCTAAAGATCATGAAACTATATTGATACATTTTCCAACCAATCCTATCTATCCAATTTGTCCCTAGGGAATTTCAAGTATCATAACTCTTGAAGCTAATGTAGGAACTTGATAGTTGTTGTAGAAGCTAACTATAGTTGTAGGAACTGAACCCACAACCATCATAAGTAATAATCTACTCCTGATTCTCCTAATCTATCAAAATCAATGGAAAATTCATTAATTAATTATCATAATTACCTTATAAGCAATGGATAACATTTCTTATTAAAATATGAGATAATCATGGTGAAAAGGATCATAACAAGGTGAAAAGGAGGGTTAAATGGTCGAAAGGTAGGCTTCACTAGCAGTAAAATATCAACTGAGAGGCCCTACACCAGTATCTTTGATGTTTGTTTTAATTTTGTATGCTTTATCAATCCATACAAGATTTGAGCTTGTCAATCATTGGATTTTGCTCAATAAATGACTTAATTATGTGACTAACATGTTCTTTTAGTGTTATATTAAGACTCATATTCCCAAATTCTTGTATTATGTTTGCATCCAAACTTTCTAAAAAAATCCCCCCCACTTCAAAACCAGTACAACTCCTAGTTATTCTTGAAACCTAAGACATGACTCAGCTTTGTGGATGATAAGATCATACCTACATAGTCCAATCAGCTTATCAATGTCATGTTATAAACTTTCAAAGATCATCACCCCTCAATTTAGCTACAACGCAACTAAATTAGACCACAATGGTTTTGAAAAAAAAAGTACTAGTCTAGTGACAAAATACATCCAAATGACCATTAAGAAAATATATAAGGGTATGTGCTAGTCTATGGAAGTGTACATACCATATCTCCTACGGTTTCAAAATTGTGACTTCCAAGGAAGAAACGCATGTTCTTAATAGTTAAGTCGACGTAGGTTTTTCATTGTCACCTTGAAATTTTAAGTGTTAATGTAATTATTCAATACATATAGGACTATTAACTAGTGATGGAGTGAACCAATATAAAAATAAATCCCATTTCCACCATGGCCTCATGATTACCAAATGTTACATTCATATACATCCCCTTTTCATTATTCCAAACTTTCAATCATCACCATGATAGTGTGTCAAAAGGTCAACAAACGCCTAAGGGAAACAATACCAAAAAAAAAACGAAAACATGCAACATGAACCAAATTTCGTATTCCATCTATTACCAAGTTTCCCAAGTCCATTGTAAGTGACCATTAGAAAACAAATTTCAATTGATGTACAAAACTATGGTTTAGAAACCATGCATACCCAATCAAATATATTTTTTTCCATTTCATAAAACTATTGAAGTTATGCTCAATTACTAGTGTTGTTTCTTGCTCATGTTTCCTATTCAAAACAATGTGATGCTTTTTATGATGAGAAAACAAACCAACCATGGAATTATTCACTTCTCTAGTCAAAGTCCCATCAAAATAAAATTGAATGCAATGATATCACATGGTAACTTGTTAAGAGAGAGTATGCCATCACTATAATGCAGTTAACATTGAGGACACTAGTATGATAATAGGACATATAGGACATTAAATGTCATAAGTATTTAAAGTTTCCCCTTTTATTTATTTCACTAAATTTGATAATTGTGCAAGTACTAATATGTTATAGGGTGCTAAAGAGCAAAAACAACAACAAAGGAATCAATCATATCCACGATTTTGGTCATAAATCAAATAAATTTTCCATCTATAGCATCTAAGTCATCATGTCATTACCATCAAACTTCCTCATATAAATCTTGGGAATGAAGTAGTTCCAGTCTCAAGTTGAAGCCACAATTTATGGGTCTTGGTGTAGTGAATGATCAGGTCTATGGACTCAATCCTCATGTTCTCTAGAAATTTATTCTCCATATTTGATTGGTACTTGTTCATCTTGTTCCCTTTATCTTGTTATTTGGGAGAATAATCTATAATAAGAAAGCTTCATAGATATGCTATAATATCCTCTTTCAAAGTCTTTAGTATCCATCTTGCATGCTATCTCTTTCGAATCCTTTGTGCTTATAATGCAAGGACTTATGGGAAACAAAGTATAGTGATTGATACCTCTTTAATATAACATTGGGATCCTAATAGTGGTATTTGGCTAGTCTTTCATGAAATAACTGAGGGGGATGGTTCATACCCTTACTGATACTACCTAATTCCTAGGTACAAGAAAGTGATATCCCCGTGTTTAATCTTCAATGTACTATAGATTTAGACGGTTCAAATCCATCTAAATGTGGTGCCATGTATGCATATGAGCTATCAGTATATCCTAGGCATATCTGGAAGATCAAACCTATGTGTGTGTGTTCCTTAAAAAACAAATACTAGAGTCTTAGTTGTACAACCAGCGTGGGAAATAAAAATTGGATATGTGCAATGGTACCCCCTTGGTGGGGAGAGGAGAGGGGATGTGCCAAATGGATGAATTGAAGTGGTAGGTGATGGTATCATACTTGACATATGCGATGAGGTTGAAGGTTCCCGATCTACTACTAAGATGTAGAAAAGTAAAAAAATTGTGGATAGTGGTTGAGGTGCATTACAATTGAATGCCTCCAACTATGAGTAATCTTTGTAGATGCAATTACTTATCTTGGTGTAATATTTGGTTGGAAAATTAGTTCTAATAGTGGAAAATATGGTTCTTTATTTCGTGGTTGGACAAACATCACAAAGTGTAAGTTATTGATTTTCCTATGGTTCTTAATAATCTTCCTTTAAAAATGTAATTGGGTCTTCTGAAATTCCTAATGGTAAGGTATGAATTACCTTGATGTTGACTAGTGGATATATGTGTCATGTTGATTTATTTGTAACTTTGGAATGTATTCACTTATATATCTTATGTCTTGTACCTCAATGTTTATTACGGGAAGTATCTGTAATGTATCTGATTCATGTCATGCCCCGATGTTCCTATCGGGAGACTCAATAATGTAAACAAGTCATGTCAAGTCATTATGGGAAACCCTCCTATTGTTTAAGGGTTAAAGTCCCCACAGTTCTAGGGCCCTAGGGTTATTAGACTCTCCTAGAGAATTCAACCCTAGTGAGTTATTGTCAAGTCGGGAATTAGTATAAATAGAGAGTGAGAGAAGAAGAAGTTGCTAGGGCTAGAAAGAAAGAGGCTACTACTGTCGGGAGATCGCCTTTCTATTTTGGGGTTTTACTTTTGGTGTTGATTCTATCTCTGAGGAAGTTGTGGGGTTTTCTCCAATTATGGTTTCCTCAAGGAAAAACATTGTGTTCATTGTCTCTTGTGTTTGATTGTTGTGCTTTTTATTCTCTCAGTTAAAGATCCTAATATAATGCTAGATTAAATGATAAAAATATAACATGGTATCAGAGCTAACCTGAGAAGAAGACACTGTGTAGCTGCCTCTCCTCCCTAGGGCGCATCTTTCTGTCGAAGCAGAATCTGATTCTGAGCTTTTTCAGTTTTGGACCCGACACTAGTGCCAGAAATTAGGGCTTTCCACAGAAGTGGAATTTTTGAGTGATCCCAAGCCTGGATTGATCTCCTCCTCAAAATTGAAGTTTAGATATCAAGATCAAAGCATTTGGTTGGACAGAACTCTGGAAAATCCAAGCCCTAATCTGCTCTTGAACCAACACTGCAAAAATTCAGCTCCAAATCCAGATCCAACTTCTTGACTTGGTAAGATATAAATATTTTGTATTTCCATTTGAGGTTCTCAGTTAAGATGTTTCATCATACCAATATTGATGAAAAGCTTGAGGGAGATGATAACTTTCGATCCTGGAAGTATAGGATCTCCCTAATCCTAGAAGAAAATGAGTTGGACTCCTATATCAATGAAGAGGTTCCAGTTCCAGAGGGAGATGAGGCTAAATCCTTACACAAGAAGAAGTTGGTTATGGCTAAGAGGATTATTGCTGATTCAATCAAAGATCCCCTCATACCATAGGTGTCCTCCTTAAAGACACCTAAAGCTATGTTTGATGCCCTAACCAAACCGTTTGAAGGGAAGAACATAAACAAGAAGATGACTCTGAGAAACCAACTGAAGAATGTAAAGATCCAGAATGCAAAGAACATCTAGTATTACTTTACAAGGGTGTCTCAGATCAAGGAACAACTGGAAGTAGTAGATGAAGAAGTGGAAAATGCAGAGATTGTGATGACCACCTTGAATGGTATACCCAGGGCATGGGACTCTTTCATTCAAGGGATCCGTGCCAAAAATAAGTTAGTTAAGTTCAGCAGACTATGGGAAGAATTCTCTCAAGAAGAATCTCAGATAGCAACTCGAGAAGAAAAGATGGGAAGTGAAGATAAAGCTCTCACATCCCACACCAAGAAAACCAGAAGGGACCATCATCACTCCAAAGGTAAGATTTCACACTCTAGAAGAGATCTGTCTACTATTAGATGTTACACATGTGNATTCCCTAACAAAGGGAACTCAAAGAATAAAAAGGGAAACAAGAGAAGACATCCTACTCATGTTGCAGAGGATGATGAACCTTCCAAAAAGAGAATCAGACAAGAAAGTGATGATTCTTCAAGTGATGAAGAATATGTGTTGATCTCCGCTCTCACGAGAACTATCTCACATGGAAGCAAAGATTGGATTATAGACAGTGGTGCTTCCAAGCATATGACATGATTCAAAGAATCATTTGTGAAACTATATGAACTTGAGTCACCTCACAAGGTGAAACTTGGGGATGACTACCAGTAACCAATAGAAGCCTTGGTGAATCCTCCTATAAGATAGGCTCTGGAAGTCTATGAATATGAAAAATGTATTGTTTGTACCAGGACTAAAGAAGAACCTCCTCTCCATATCTGCATTGGATGCAAAAGGAATGAGGGTTGCTTTTGTAGATGGCCAAGTTCTTATGTGGCCAAAGGGAAAGACTTTTGACAATGCAATAGTGATTGGGGAACAAGAAGGAGATCTATACAAATTGAAGGGCCAACCAGAGCAAGCTTTGGTTCATGACTTAGTAGAACCAAATGAACTTTGGCATAGAAATCTTGCACATGTGCATTACAGAGCACTACCACTTGCAAGAAAAGCTATTGAAGGTATTCCAGAAATGCAGACAAAACATGATGGTGTTTGCAAAGGATGTGCAAAAGGAAAGAACACAAAGAAGACATTTCCGAGTAGCAAGAGCAAGGAAAAAGGAATATTGTAAATCATCCACTTCGATGTATGCGGTATGATGTCATCCAGTTCATTAAGCGGGTATGTATACTATGTTTCTTTTATTGATGATTTTTCTAGGAAGACATGGATATACTTTATGAAGAATAAAGATGAAGTATTCAGCAAGTTCAAGGACTTCAAAGCCTTGATCGAGAACTACACAAAAAAGAAGATCAAGATTTTTCGATCAGATAATGGCGAAGAATTCACTTCGAATGAATTCAAATACTTATGCAAAGATTCGGGGATTAAGAGGGATTTAACCACTCCATATAATCCACAACATAATGGAGTTACAGAAAGGAAGAATAGAACGATCATGGAAGCTGCAAGGGCCATGCTTCATGATCAAGATCTTCCCATGCATCTATGGGAAGAAGCTACAAGAACAGTGGTGTATGTACAGAACCATACTCCACATAGAGTACTCAAGAATAAGACACCTGAAGAAGTCTTTTCTGGAAAGAAACCAGAGGTCAACCATCTCAGAATATTCGACTGTCTAGTGTACATACACATTCCGAAAGAAAAGAGGACAAATTTAGATCCTTCAGGAAGGAAGGGTATATTTGTGGGACACTCTGAAAGATAAAAGGCTTACAGAATATACTTACCAGGATTCAAGAAGATCGACATAAGCAGGGATGTGACATTTGATGAAGACTCAGGTTACAACAAATCTAGAAAGAGACCTGCTGAAGAACCTGAAGAAATAGAAGCACCCAAAATTCATGACACAACCATGAACGAAGAATATCAAGAAGAATATCAAGAAATAGAAGAACCTCAAGAACCTATAGATCCACCTCATGAAAAGAATCCTCACAAGAGGAAACCTGATTGGGTACGAGAAGTTATCCAAGGTGCAGAAAGATATGGGTCTCCAGAAGAATCTCATAGAGAAAGGAAAAGAACCAGGTCTTGTTCCAGTTATGTAGCCTTATTATGTGATTTCATTGATAAAGAACCTTCCAACATGAAGAATCGACATAAAAGAAAGAATGGAAGGATGCTATGATCGAAGAATACCAATCGATCATGAAGAATGATGTTTGGGATGTTGTCCCAAGACCTGAGGGGAAGTCTATAGTGACTTCCAAATGGATCTACAAGATCAAGCATGCTGCAGATGGTAGCATAGAAAAATATAAAGCAAGATTTGTGGCTCGTGGCTTCTCCCAGAAAGAAGGAATAGATTATGAAGAAACTGTTGCACCTATAGCCAGATACACTTCCATCAGATCAGTACTTTCTCTGGTTGCATTGATGAAATGGAAGATACACCAGATGGATGTCAAGACTACTTTCTTGAATGGTGTAGTGGAAGAGGAAGTGTATGTGGAGAATCCACTCGATTTTGAGACACATGACATGGAGTCTCATGTGTGTAGATTGAAGAAATCCCTGATTTGAAACAGGCACCCAAGACATGGTACAGCAGAATTGACAGCTTTCTATCCAGTTTGGGCTTTACCAAGAGTAAAGCAGATTCCAACCTTTACTACAAGGTTGAAGATGGAAACCCAGTGATTCTCCTACTGTATGTAGATGATTTGTTTGTAACAGGTATGGATGGGTTGATTGCTAATACAAAGAGAAATCTTGCTGTGAAGTTCAAAATGAAGGACTTGGGTATGATGCATTATTTTCTAGGCATAGAGGTGTGGCAGAATGTGGATGGAATCTTCCTCGGATAAGGGAAGTATGCAGTAGAGATCCTGAAGAAATTTGGGATGATGGACTGCAAAGCCCTAACCACACCTATGGCATCGAAGTTGAAGCTATTGAGTGATGCTTCATCTGAGTCGGTTGATGCCACAGTGTATCGTCAGATGATTGGGTCCTTGATGTACCTGACAAATACGAGACCAGATATTTGGTTTGCTGTGAACACATTGAGCCAGTTCCTGATAGATCTGAGACATGTTCACTTGATTGCTGCAAAGCATATTCTAAGATACCTGAAGGGTATAGTTGATTATGGGCTCAAGTATAAGGCTGATCAAAAGATTAACCTAGAGGGTTATGTTGATTTAGATTGGGTAGGCAGTGCCATCGACAGGAAGAGCACTTCATGGTGTTGCTTCAGTATGGGATCAAGTGCAATCTCTTGGTTTATCAGGAAGCAATCCTATGTGGCACTGAGTATAGCTAAAGTAGAGTATGTCACAACTTGTTTAGCTAGTTGTGAGGTAGTATGGCTAAGGAAGCTACTACCTGATTTATTTGATCTTTAGTTAGATGCTACTTGTATATATTACGACAACCATAGTTGTGTGAAGTTGTCATAGAACCCGGTGTTCCATGACAAGTCGAAGCATATCAAGATCAAGTATCACTATCTCAGGGATATGCTGCAGAGAGGAGTAGTGAAGCTCCAGTATGTCGCGATGGGTGAACAGATAGCTGATGTGTTGACTAAGCGATTGGCTAGGGTGAAGTTTGAGTACTTCAGGGAGAATCTTGGTGTTCTCCAGATCGATATTCCTCCCAAGAGGAAGTGATGAGTCTGTGCTTAGCCCTTATAATATGGTGATAGGATTGGTTCCTTCCATGGTCAGATGTAAGTGTTGTGCCTTTCTGACATGGTGATAGGATTGGTTCCTTCCATGGTCAGATGTAAGTGTTGTGCCTTTCTGACATTGTGAGAGGATTGGTTCCTTCCACGGTTTGATGTAAGTGTTGTTCCCTTCCGACATGGTGAGAGGATTGGTTCCTTCCATGGTCAGATGTAAGAGCTGTGACATGGTGAGAGGATTGGTTCTGTCCATTATCAGATGTATGTGATGATCCCACATCCAGCATGAAAAAGGGTTGGCTCTGTGAAGACACATCTAGTATGAAAAAGGACTAGCTTTGTGTAGATACCACATATAGTATGAAAAAGGACTAGCTCTTTGAAGACTCATCCAGTAGGAAAAAGGACTGGCTCTGTGTAGATCCCACATCTAGTATGGAAAAGGACTAGCTCTATGAAGACTCGTCTAGTATGAAAAAGGACTGGCTCTATGTAGATCCCACATCTAGTATGAAAAAGGACTAGCTCTATGAAGACTTTTCTAGTATGAAAAAGGAATGGCTCTGTGTAGATCCCACATCTAGTATGAAAAAGGACTAGCTCTGTGAAGACTCATCTAGTATGAAAAAGGATTGGCTCTGTGTAGATCCCACATCTAGTATGAAAAAGGACTAGCTCTATGAAGACTCATCTAGTATGAAAAAGGACTGGTTCTGTGTAGATCCCACATCTAGTATGAAAAAGGACTAGCTATGTGAAGACTCATCCAATATGAAAAAGGAATGGCTCTGTGTAGATGGCACATCTAGTATGAAAAAGGACTAGCTATGCGATGAAACATCCAGTATGAAAAAGGAATGGCTCTATAGATGTACATCTAGCATGAAAAAGGGCTGGCTCTGTAGAACTTCCTATGACGAGAAGAATCAAGAGATAGCACCCGTGATGATGACCCGGTGATGATCAAGATCGAGTGATGATGATCCAGATCTAATGATGATGATCCAGCAGAGATGATCTAGCAGTGATGATCCAGATCAAGATAAAGATGACCTGAATATGAAGATAACTTGAAGATGAAGATGACTTGAAGATGAATATGACAAGAAATCATTGGTGATCCAGATGATACAGAGAAGAAGACTCGTGCTAATAAATTGTGTCAAGAGAATACCTTCCTAGTTAAGAGGGAGTGTTGATGTATTTGTAAATTTGGAATGTATTCACTTGTATATCTTATGTCTTGTACCCCTATGTTTATTCCGGGAAGTATCTATAATGTATTTGAGTCACGTCATGCCCCGATGTTCCTATTGGAAGATTCAATAATGGAAACAAGTCATGTCAAGTCATTGTGGGTAACCCTCCTATTGTTCAAGGGTTAAAGTCCTTGTAGTTTTGGGGCCCTAGGGTTATTAGACTCTCCTAGAGAATTCAGCCCTAGTGAGTTATTGTCAAGTCAGGAATTAGTATAAATAGAGAATGAGCCTCTCTATTTATCACACACTCACTCACACTCAGTTGTAGTGCATAGCTGAGAGAGAAGAAGTTGTTGGGGATAGAAACAAAGAGGCTACTATTGTCGGGAGATCATATTACTATTTTGGGGTTTTACTTTTGGTGTTGATTCTATCTCTGAGGAAGTTGTAGGGTTTTCTCCATTTATGGTTTCCCTGAGGAAAAACATTGTGTTCATTGTCTCTTGTGTTTGATTGTTGTGCTTGTTATTCTCTCTGTTAAAGATCCTAATATAACGCTAGCTTAAATGATAAAAATCTAACATGTCATGTCCCCACCGAAATAAGACTACTAGCAAACAATGTTTCACCAACCTACTTGTTCCCTAGGTTGAGGCAGAGGCATAAAATTTTGTAATAAGGGAGCTATGAGATCCAAAATGACCTTTTTTTACCATATTCACATTAAATTGGGTCACAAAAATAATAAATGTTAAGAAAATAAGGTGGAATTGGTTCATGGAGGCACTTGGATGCCCATGGAGTACTTGGGTGGCTATATTCCCCCACACACTTGGCATGGTCTTCATCCAAATTCGAATCCATAGGGAATGTAACATTATTGGGGGGTGATGTGGTGTCAAATAGAATATCATTAACCAAGAAATTTGAATTAATAAAGGGGAGTAGATCCCATGGAAGAGAAAGAGACTAATAAGACAATGTGTGCCACTTGGAGGGAGATTCCATGCACTCTATGACAACTAATGATGAAAGATTCTATGAAAAACAATACAAATTCAGACCTGATTGCAGACTTATTTGAAATATGACATATTCAGACCTGATTGCAAACTTATGACAAATAAGATATTACAGGGCTAAAAATAGCCACCAATAGGGCACATTTGGGAGTTAGAGGAAGCCATCTATGGAAATAATTGGAGCATGAGGAAGAGAACAAGTGGCATAAGAGTTACTAAACCACTAAGATGAGTTGGAGGAAGCCTATGGAGAGAAATTCGACCTTAGGAGGCCTCATGAAGTTAATAAAAGGATTTCATGAGGAATTATAATGGCTTTTTATCATTTGTTAATTTTCCTTTGGCATTTTGGAGAGCTTTTACTTGTCCATTGCACAGTGAGTGTTCATTCTCCCTATTTGGGAATCAATTTCAAGAGAGTTGGATTCCTTTCCAAGTTGGTTGATGGAGATTCCATTCATAACTATCATTTGGATCTGATTTAATTTTTTTAGTTACAGGTTGAATGCTCATATAGTTCAGGACTTATCTATCTCCCCCTTCTCTCATTCCTACTTCACCATTCCCCATACTCTCATTTAATGGTGCACTTGTTGGAGTGGTGCTTGCACTTGGATGCATATAGTTGATTCCCAAGATTGGTTATATGAATTTTTCCTCTATAATATTATGTCCCTAGTATATGTGAGTTGAAATATGATAAATACATATGCAAAAATGCTCACATTTCCAAGCTTTTGATTAACTAGTTTTCATGTATTTGGATTCCATTTTGAAAAAGTTATATATATGATATGTATTAAGGAATTTCTATGATGTTTAATTCTGTTGGGGAAGAAATTTATATTCAGTATAAGGTATCCATTTATCATTCCACTCCCTGAACTATTCCATGTACTTTTCATAAGTTAAAATTAAGCTAGTAATGTCATTTTCCCTTAAGCAATTTCACTGAAAGTTGTCATACGAATGTTGCACTTAATAAACACTTTGAAGAGATAATAACCATGTTTAATGACATCCATGATGTCTGATATCAGTCCCTATACTCCGTTCTCAAATTTGGGAGGATTGTACTTGAGTTGGGAAGCCAATTTGGCCTACAACCTAGGGGGTAATTTAACCACAATTTCCTAGGAAATTTTCTCTTTTTGTCATTGGCCCCAAATAAAGTTTCTGAAGCTTAAGGTCAAATAAAAAATGTTTAGAGGCAATATTTGGATGTAATAATACTCTCCAAACCATTTCATTTCATATTCAGGATCATTTGGAGTAAGTTGGAACCCCCATAGTCATGATTAATTAAGCCTAATTTTTCCCATATTGCAATATTTTCCCAAAACTTCCAAGGATGGTATTGGCACCTGTTGAAGTTATATATTCATATTTCCTAATGATTGTATCCCTCCATTAAATAAAAAATTGAATAAATTGTCAATGTAAGAGAAGAAGGTGAAGAAGTCAATTATGCTTTCGAGTGGATTAGGGAAAAACTAGGATTCAAAGTTTTGGATGATAAGGAGGATATTAGGACATACATGAAGTCATGTTTTGATGATATGACCAGTCATTTTATGCAAGGGTTCAAATTTTTGGCTAGCCAAATTGGGTGAAATTCAACGCCCTGGAGTAGTAATAGATCACATCATGAAGAGAAGAATACCTATGGGGAAACTATTTTTTCAAAGACTGGACATCACAATTGACCCCATGAATTCAAGAATCGGACCAGACCTAAAATTCCTAAGATTTTATATTCTAAAGAGATCCTTGACACTACTTATAGCATGAAGGAAGTAGTAGATGAGTGGAAACAACTAAGTGAAGAATGTAGGAAAATTCTTCCTTTTGATCAGTTCTTCAAGGTCTCTAGAAAGATAAAGTATGGAGGAAGTGGGAAAATTACACCTTTTCTATATTAGGAAATGAAGTATACCATACGAAATGTAGCTATACCTTCCTTTGATGGCTCTTCCCAAACGTATGCTAATGCTTGGATACAAAAACTAGATGTGTATTTCGAGTCATCCTATGGTTGAAGAGGATGCATTGAAAATGGCCATTCTACATCTTGAGGGTGAATTCAATGATTGGTGGTTACATGGTAATAATACCTTGGGACATGATCATATTTCATCCTATGAATATTTTTCCAAGGCTTTAGTGGAGAGATTTGATAGGAAATACATTGAACTTCCCTTCAAAGAATTGGCACAATTAAAGAAAATTGGGACCCTTGAAGCATATATATTAGAATTTCAAAAGCTCTCAGTGATGGTTTCTGATATCTCTATGGTTATGTTGGTTCTACTATACACTGAAGGGTTGGAAGAACCTTTGAAAGGGCTCTTGAAATCCCACAGGACAACTACATTGAAGGATGCAATAAATTTGACAAAAGATCTACATAATGTGTTTTCAAAGACTAGGTATCCCCCTAAGACTAATTTTCCTTCCAAATTCAAAGGAGGGAGGGAACCATGGAAAATGGAATATTTGTTAAGGATAATAAGGATGGACCAAGAAAAAAAGAACTCAAGAGAAATAAATTGTGCTTCACATGCCAACATCCTTGGGTTACTGGACATAGGTGTGCCAAAAGGAAGGCACGTTACATTAAATTTTTCTCTGAAGATGAGGAGGAGGGGTTGGAGGAAGAAGTGCAACTTTCATCCCAAGAAGAGGGGTATGAAACACATGAACAAGAGTATCCATCTCCTAAGAAAATAAAAATTACAGTACTTTCAGGTGTGCCTATATTTCACACCCTTAGATTCAAAGGTAATATACAAGACCAAAAGGTTACAGTTATAGTGTATGGAGGAGCCACTCATAACTTCATAGATGAAACCTTGGTGGAGAGGAGAAATATACATACTGAAAATTTTGATGGCTTCACAGTCCTCATTTTAGGTAACAATTCTATGGACTACACCAAATGGATTACAAAGCCTCAAGTTAATATAGGAAATCACACTATTACTGACAATTTCTATGTAGTCAATGTGAATGATACAAATGTGGTTTTATGATTCCAATCGTTATATTATATAGGGGAGCATACATTAAACTATAAATTCCCTGAAATGAGGTTCAAAAATTTGGAAGGGAAACCCATCTTGTTGAGAGGAATGCACACTTACCCAAATCAAGTGGTGCCCTCTCATAGTATGAGATCTACATTGAGGCATGGGGACATTGAATTGGTTTTTGAATTTTATATAACATATTCTAATCCTCACTTGAATATTTCCAAACATCCTAAGAATATGAAATAGATGTTGGGTAAGTATGAGAATTTTTTTGTAGACCTTCCTCTATGAAGTTCGCTGGACAAAGGGGTGGAGCATGCCATTGAATTGGAGATAGGGAACCAACCTATCAAAATTAATCCCTATAGACACCCGAAAAGGTTTAGAGATGATATTGAGGAAGCCATTAAATAACTATTGGAATTGGGTCTCATAAGACCTAGTTCAAACCCTTATTCTTCTTCAGTTGTCATGGTGAAGAAAAAGGATGGGACCTTAAGAATGTGCATTGAACAAAAATATAGTGAAAATAGATATCCCATCCCAAGAATGGATGAACTAATGGATGACATGGAGAAAATTTATTCTCAAAGATTGACCTTAGATCTAGTTATCATCAAATTCAAATGAAGGAGGAAGACATACCAAAAACTGCTTTCAGATGTCACTATGGTCACTTTGAGTTTCTTTCCATGCCTTTTGGCTTGACAAATTATCCTTCCACATTTCAACCATGCATGAAAAGTATCTTACACAAGAAAATTCATAAGTTTTTACTAGTTTTATTTGATCAAATTCATATTTACAATAAAAAATGGAAGGAACACTTGCATCATCTAGAAGTGGTATTGAAAATTATGCATGATCAATCTTTGTTTGCTAAGTTTTCAAAATGTGAGTTTGGTTGAACAGAAATTTTGTATCTTGGAAACATATTTGGATAGTATGGTTTGAAGGTGAAATTAGAGAAAATAAAATCCATTATAGAATTTCCACTTCCCAAAAATCTAACTAAATTGAGAGGGTTCATTGGGATTTGTACCTACTATAGAAAATGTGTGAGGAAGTTCTCCCAAATCACTTCACCACTCACTAATTTGACAAAGAAGGATGCTTTCCAATTGCATGAAGAGGCTCAAAAGGATTTCCAAATAATTAAATAGGTAATGAGCAATTGTTCTATTCTTGCATTGCCTGAGTTTTCTAAACCATTTGTCTTGGAGTGTGATGCATTAGGGGAGGGCATTGGAGTAGTCCTAAAGCAAGGAAAACACCCAATAGATTTCAAGAGTAGGAAATACAACTACATCAAAATCTTTACTATTCTATTTATGACAAATAAATGTTAGCCATCATACATGCTTGGACAATACTTGGTGGGAAACAAGTTTGTGGTCAAGACTAACCATAATAGCTTAAGGTATTTCCTCACTCAAAAGGATCTAAATTAAAGGCAGCAAAAGCGGGTGAGTAAGATTCAAGTATTTGATTTTGATATTGAATATGTGAAGGCAAATAATAATGTGGTAGTATATTCCTTATCTAGAAGACCTTCTATTTCACTAATGGATGTTGCAGAAAACTGGAAAGCTACATTAGAAGTAGAATATGCCAAGGATAAGTTTGCTTGTGAAATTTTTGATGAGACTAACCATGATGATAGGTATAAGGTGTTGGAAGGAATCATATACTACAAATATAGAATCTATTTGGTCCTTGGCTCAAGATTGAAGTAGAAATTTTTGAAGAGAGCTCGTGATTCTCCTCTAGCAGGCCACCTTGGTTTCTTTAAAACATATAGAATGTTGAGAGAAAGATTCTCTTGGAAAGGGTTGAATAATGATGTTATGAAATATGTGAATTAATTTCCAACATGTCAGCAAAACAAAGTGGATCACAATCATCAAGCTGGCCTCTTGCACCCCTTGCATATACCAGAACTAAAATGGGAGAGCATTTCCATGGATTTCATCATTGGTTTACCCAAAGTTCTTGGTAAGGATTGCATATTTGTAGTGGTGGATAGAATCACTAAATTTGTTTATTTCTTTGATATGAATACATATTTCACTGCTGCACAAGTGGCTAAGCTATTTTTTAGAGAAGTTTCCAGATTGCATGGGCTTCCCAAGAGCATTGTTAGTGATATAGATAGCCATTTTTTTAGTGCATTTTGGAAAGAACTCTTCAAAATGGTGGGAACAAATTTGACTCCTAGAAAAAGCTATCATCCACAAACTGATGGCCAAACATAAAAGGTGAATCAATGTTTGGAGGGTTACTTGAGGAACTATGTTAGTGGGAAGCAAAAAGCATGGATCAAATGGTTGCATTTAGGTGAGTTTTGCTATAATACTACTTTCTATATGTCCATTGGCATGTCTCCTTTCAAAGCACTTTATGGTTATGATGCATCCACTTTTATTGAATGCATATTTGGTGATAGTAGAGATCCAAAATATAAGGATTGGATTGAAGAAAGTAAAGATATTTTGAAGGTTTTGAAAGATAATTTGCAGGTTTCCCAAAACCAACAAAAACAATATGCAGATCAACATAGAGTGGAAAGATGTTTCCAAGTGAATGACTTGGTTTATTTGAGGTTACATCCCTACAAAAAAATCCCCTTAAAAGGTAAAGGTTCAGAAAATATCAAACCAAGGTTTTATGGTCCCTACAAAGTGGTTTGAAAAGTTGGAGAAGTGGCATATGAATTGGAGCTTCCAGAAGGAAGTAAAATCCATAATGCATTTCATTTTTCAATATGTCTTAAAAAGGTGATAGGGAAGCATATTTGATTTTCAGAAACATTACCTTCCTTGGATGACGAAATAAAACTCATTCTCATTCCAAAAATAATATTGAAGACAAGGGAAATGAAGTTAAGGAGCAGAACTATAAAGGAATACTTGGTACAATGGAAGGATTTTCCTAGTGAGGAATAAACTTGGGAAGATGAACAGATTTTTTAGCATCTAAAATTGGAATTTCTTGAGGACAAGTAGTCTTGTGTGGGGAGTGTTGTCATGTCCCCATCCAAATAATACTACTAGCAAACAATGTTTCACCAACCTACTAGTTTCCTAGGTTGAGGTGGAGGCATAAAATTTTGTAATAAGGAAGCTATGAGACCCAAAACGACCTTATTTTACCAAATTAACATTAAATTGGATCACATAAATAATAAATTTTAAGAAAATAAGGTGGTATTGGTTCATGGAGACACTTGGATTCTATTGGAGTCCTTGGGTGGCTAGATTCTTCCACACACTTGGCATGACCTTAATCCAAATTCGAATCCATGAGGAACGTAACATTCTTGGGGGGTGATGCAGTGTAAAATAGCATATCATGTGCCAAGGAATTCTAATTAGTAAAGGGGACTAACTCCCATGTAAGATGAAGAGACTAAGAAGACAATGTGTGCCACTTGGAGGGAGATTCCATGCACTCTATGACAACTAATAATGAAATATTCTATGACAAATATGGGCATGATGAAGAGGACAAGTGTCATAAGAGTTACTAAACCACTAAGATAAGTTGGAGGAAGCCTATGGAGGGAAAATCAACCTTAGGAGGCCTCATGAAGTTATTAAAAAGGATTTCATGAGGAAGGAGATGGATTTTTATCATTGTTTAATTTGTCTTAGGCATTTTGGAGAGCTTTTACTTGTCCATTGCACGGTGAGTGTTCACTCTCCTTGCTTGTGAACCAATTTCAAGGGAGTTGGATTCCTTTCCAAGTTAGTTGATGGAGAGGCCATTTAAACCTCTCATTTGGATATAAATGAAGTGTTTTGGTTTTATTTTTACGGTTCATACAGTTCAAGACTTATTTACTGTATCTGGATATTCTCAATAATTACTCTATTGAATAATTAACCAATGGAAAAAAATTCCATATTGAAAATATTAAATAAATATTAAAGATGAATGATGATAAAAGATTACAAAGTGAGTGTCATATATATATTAATTGTGAAGGCACTTTGGATACCATCTATGCAAGGATGCGTCATTTTAGAATAGTTTAGTAATAACCATTTATTAATGATTAATTATTAATATCAATATATATTAATATTAATATTAATAATTAATATATATATATATATATATATATATATATATATATNGTCTTTGTTGATAATTTTTTTTTTATTCTTCATTTTTCCCTCTCGTTCTTGCTTCATATTTGGAGTGGAATTAATACTTCTTCAATGATATTCAAAGGCCAAAGGCCAATTTTTGGTCAAAACCCAATTTTTACCAGAGAAACTTTGAATATGGATGGCTAAAATCCATTGTGAGGTCAAAGACCTAAATTCAAGGAAACGTTGAACATGTTTTTTAACTATTTATTTTTAACTTATGTTTATTAACTTTTCCCCTTTTATTTCTTTTGTTGATAATTCTTTTTCTTTTTTTGTTTTTCTTATTCTTCATAATTCTTTTTCTTTTTTTCTTTTTTTTATTCTTCATTTTTCCATCTCGTTCTTGCTTCATATTTGGAGTGGAATTAATACTTCTTCAATGAAATTTAAATGGCCAAAGGCCAATTTTTGGTCAAAAACCAATTTTTACCAGAGAAACTCTAAATATGAATGGTTAAAAGGCACTGTGAGGTCAAAGACCTAAATTCAAGAAGCTCTGATACAACTTGAAGCAGACAAAGACTTCTAAACCCACATGATTCACATTTTAACCCACAATGAAAATGATAATTGATATATATGATTTTTCTAGTCGGAAAGTTTTTGTTCCTTGCGCTCTTTTTGCATCTTATGTAATTTAATTAACATTTCCGATTTCGTATTTATGTCCTGTAACTCTTCATTGTCTCTCTGATAATGCTTTAGCTTGGCTTCTAATTTCTCTATTTGTATTCGCAAACCAGATTCCATGATCTCTGATTTCTTCAACACTCGATGGTCATCTGGACTATAGCTAGTCGTCAATTGTTTTTTTTTTCAATTTTGTTTTTCCTTGATTAATTGGTCTTCTTCGTTAGGTTAATAACCTTTTTTTTCCAAAAATAATTATTATAATTTTCTTTTTATAACAATAATTATTAATTAATTAATTAATAATATTATTATATTAATGACTTATAAACTATATATATAGAGAGAGAGAGTTTAATATATAGTTTTTTTTAAATAATAATTAATTATTGTATTTAATTATTATATAAAAATCTTTATTTTATTATTTGTTTTAATAATAATAAAATAAGGCTTTTTTTTGAAATATTATAATATAGTTTTTTTTGTTTTATGCAGGTTGTGGGAATCGTGGCGGAGCACAGGACTGTGCAGAGGATGGCGCGCATTGGTGGAGGCGACTGTGGTGGTGGAAGGTGGATGGGAGGGCGCAGTGGTGGAGCAGAGTGGGGCAGCGAGGGGGGGTGTTGTGATGGCATGGAGGTGGACGCGAGAAGATGTGTAGGGGCGCGAGATGGAGATTGAGAGGGAGTTGAATCGAGGTGGAGCAATGGTGGAGTAGCAGAAGGGTGGAATGGGAGGCTGCAAAGGTAAGTGGTAGCGCGGAGGAAGGTGGAAGAGCGCGGAGGAAGGTGGGCACGCGGGTAGGAAGATGGAAGAGCGCGGACGATGGGGAGCGTGGGTTGGACGCAGAGAGGAGGAATATGGGGAGCACAAGAAGATGGGGGAGTAGGGGGCATTAGCGGATGAGGAGTGCGGAATGGTATGGCAGATGGAGGAGGTGGTGAAGAATGGGAGGATGAACGTGCAAAAAAGGAGGGAGGATGGACGCGCAGGTTGGGGAGTGACGGCATGAGGAAGTCGAGTGATGGGCGCGCATGATGGGAAGCAAGCGACTGTGGAGGGATGCAAATGGAGTGGAGTGCAACATGGAGGATAAACCATGGAGTGCGTAGGGAGGATGGAGTGCCCACTGAACAGAATGGTGGATTTCAATTATTTTTTTTTCTCTTTTTTTTTTATAATTTAGTTATTTATTTTAAGGGAAGGAAAAGGTCAAAGACATGCGACATAGGGAAACCCTGATTTTCTTAGACAAGGTCTAAATTTGTTAACCACCAGCTAGATCAAGCAACGAGCGCTCTGATACCAATGTAATATCTGTATCTGGATATTCTCAATAATTACTCTATTGAATAGTTAACCAATGGAAAACAATTCCATATTGAAAATATTAAATAAATATTAAAGATGAACGATGATAAGAGATTACAAAGTGAGTTCCATATATATATTAATTGTAAAGGCACTTTGGATACCATCCATGAAAAGATGCGTCATTTTAGAATAGTTTACTAATAACCATTTATTAATTAATAATTATTAATATCAATATATATTAGTATTGATATTTAATATATATATATATATATATATATNCTCATGTGATGGTGCACTTCTTGGAGCCGTGCTTGCTCTTTCCTGAGTCTAGTTGATGCCCAAGGTTGGGTATATGCTGTTTGGATTTGTAATATTATTTTTATATTCTTTTTAATTCGAAATATCAGAAATACATGTGCCAAAATGCTCACATTTCCAAGCTCTTGATTAACTAGTTTTCATGTATTTTGCTTCCATTTTGAACGAGTTATATATTTGATCTATTATAAGGAATTTCTATGATGTTTAATTTTGTTGGGGAATAAATTTATATGCTATATATGGTATCCATTTATCATGCCACTCTATGAACTATTCCATGTACTTTTTATGAGTTGAAATTGAGCTAGTAATGTCATTCCCCCTAAGCGATTTCACTGAAAGTTGTCATATGAATGTTGCACTTTATAACCAGTTTTAAGAGATAATAACCATGTGTAATGACACCCCTTGATGTATGATATCAGTCCCTATACTCTGTTCACAAATTTGGCAGGGTCATACTTGAGTTGGGAAGCCAATTTGGCCTACACCCTATGGGGAATTTAACCACAATTTCCTAGGAATTTTGCTCTTTTTGTCATCAGCCCCAAATAAAGTTTCAGAATCTTAAGGTCAAATAAAAAATGTTCATATGTCATATTGGGATGTAATAATACTCAAAAAACCATTTCCTTTCATATTTGGGATCATTTGGAGTCATTTGGAACCCCCATAGTCATGACTAGTTAACCCTGAATTTGCCCAAATTGGAATCTTTTCCAAAAAACTCTGAGTATGGTCATTATAATATAATAGATTCAATTATAGTGAATGGAACTAAGGGAATATCCCAGCAGCCAACAACTATTTTACTCAACTATAATCAAAACCCATGGAATTCAATTTGGTGACAATCCTTGGTTTTGGCCACTTAAGTACCTTTCTCAAGTGAAGATAATAGATTTGGAATTGAACAGTCATAGTTCACCACTAAACAAGAGTTGGGTGGATTAAGAAACCTTAGATATACACTAAACTTTGGATTTAGTGTTCAAGGGCACTGCATGATTCTTATATTGGTTTAAATACACACTTTGTATAGAAGGACTTCAAAATCCCTAGAAAAATCATTGAAGTTTCAAATAAGAAATAATTGGCATACATAATTTGGATGCCTAGCCAAACAATCTTTATGCACACTATAATTTGTTTTGTGACCTCAAAAATGAGGAATTAAGTTGATTATTTACATTGCTTGAATCAAGGTTTTACTTTGATTTATCACTCAATGGTTTCAAGTAAACATCTAAATTAATCCACATCAAGAATTACAAAATAAATGTGAATTTTAATGGCTAAAAGAAACCTCAAGAATTATAAAATAGATGTGAATTTCAATGGTCAAATAAAAAGTTGAAGAATCATCGATATTTCCTTAAACTAGTTGACCTAAAGACTCTCCTCTTAGATGAACTAATGAATGGATTGACCTACAACTTCTTCTTGTTCTATCAATTCTACTTGTATTTCTCTCATCCTCTCTTTAGCCTTAGTCATATTTCATTTTTAACAATCACATTTCTTGTTGCACTTTTTAATATGTTAACTATGATTCCAAAAGATCTAAAAAAACTCAATAACACAAAAAATGCACACAAAATATAAAAATAAAAATTAATGAGACCAAAAAGTATATTAAATGATTAAATATAATAAATCTAACTTTAAAACAATAAACATATAATTTTAAAAATATATATGTAAGATCACTAGATCATCCTCCTATATATATTTTTAAGTAGATCTTAGACTTTTGGGGTGGTTTACCATCTATGTTTTTATGTCCCCGACAAGGGATATATATGATTCACGCAGGTAGATTAATTCACGAGGTAGGTTCAATTTTTTTGCTTTTTCAATGTTTTTGTAATAGTTTGGAATAATTTTTATTTTTGGCATTTTTAAATTGTGATTTAATTTGGCTCTTATTGGTTCCGTGTAGGTGACGTCAGTATGGAATTTTGTGTCCCAAGACCTGGAGGCGAGCTGATGTAAGCAACCATTATAATAATTATTATACCTTACAAGTAGAGAATTAGTTTTTGTAATTAAAACTCTGACAAACCTACATTGTTGGCTCTGAGTTGACAGAGATTTGTGTATTCGATGCAGTCGAAGTGCATGCATGCATCTACCTCCATGCAAACTTCCACGTGGAGTGTACGATTCTGAGCAGCTGGAGCAAGGTTTATAGATTTACGGTATTATAAATCAGTAGCAAGCTAGTAAAAGCATCATCTAACTTAAGATGTTAATGTAACTTAATATGTTAATGTTGCAGGTAGTGCCTGTTGCATTATGGTTTTAGTTTTGGTTTACAGGTCATGCCCATTGCATTATGGTTTTAGTTTTAGTTTGCAAGCCTTAAACGCATGGAGACTTAAGATGTTGATGTAACTTAATATGTTAATGTTGCAGGTAATGCCTGTTGCATTATGGTTTTAGTTTTGGTTTGCGGGTCATGCTCATTGCATTATGGTTTTAGTTTTAGTTTGCAAGCCTTAAACGCATGGAGACTTTATGTCTTGGCATATCTGATCTGAGGTGGCTTTTAGTGTTTTAGTTGTAACTGGTATTTACAAATTAGAAAAATGAGAACCAAGTCTTTGTCTACTTTTATATCAAAGATATTAATAGATGCAAATTACTTAGTTAATTACTTTTGGTAGCAGACGATCCTGTGCACTTTGCAACTTTCATTCTATAACAAACGCCTCTCTGCACTAGCAAGCTAGAAAAAGGTAATTCACAATCTTTATTTTATATAGTTTTAGATAATGCACTGCATATATTTAATTTGTCGAATGGTTCTGTATCAAGCAATAACAAACTCCTGTCTGCACCAGCAAGCTAAAAAATGGTAATTCATAATCTTTATTTTATATATTTCTAGATAATGCAATGCATATATTTACCTTGCCCGAATGGTTCTGTCTAGAGCAGCACTATATCTGGGTAATTGCTCATTTAGGTATGAGGAATGCTGAGTTAGGTACTAGCAATGCCGAGAAGATAGAAAATTTATTATTTAGTGAAAAAACACTTGTTTATATATATATATATATATATATATATATATATATATATATATATATATATATATATATATATATTCACATTCGGAATGTTGACTTAGGTACGAGCAATGTTGGGAAAATTTATTATTTACTGAAAAAACATTTGTTTATATATACATATATTCACATTCAAGCTCAGGAGTGGAAGGTGCTTGAGCTTCCTTGGTCTCTTGGACAGCTACCTGTAGTTTGGACAATGCCTCCTCCTTCACTACAAATTCTTGGAACAACTCAGACATCATCTGAGTGAACCTCTCTTCTTTTCAATTATCCAACTTAGCTTAATTACTTTCTTTCCCAATTGCATGAGATAAACTCTACTCTTGCCCCAATCTGCCATAATAGAGGTGAGGGAGTCTTGGCATTCAGCAAAGTAAACCAAACACAAAGGAAATAATTTGTCAGAGGTCCCAAGGTCCTTTTCTAGCTCTACTATCCTACAGTAAAAAATATGTACCTTCTCCTTCAAGTGCCAGTTCTCCTATTGGATCTGCACATTAATGGCCCTTAGGTATTCCAATCTCTCTCTGTTCATTGCTTTACCCATGCTGGGTCCTCTTTATCCTAAAAGTGTTGGCAGCTACTAGCAAGACATTAACGAAATTGATCAGAAAATCCTCAAGCGATTTTCCACCCTTATTGCCCATTCTCCCATCTCAGCTGGATCATATTGAAATTAAGATTGATGATATTGAAATCGGCTTCTCTCAGAAGGAAATGCAGAGAAAGACACTAACGATATTGATCTGAAAACCTCAAGTGATTTTCCACCCTTATTGACTCTAAAAGATGACTCCCAGCATGCATATCTCTTTTCCACCCTTATTGACATGATTATATATTCTCAAGGTTTTGTCTCTGTATTTTGAGGTGTAGACTTCTATTTACTTTTCCATCAACTTTAAGGTTTTCTGTTTGCTCTTCTCTCATGCTTTTCTGTTCTATTTTCTCTTTCAGATTAAGCTCCTGTAGTTTTTCTTTGCTAAACAGCATAGTATTACACAAATTTCTTTAAATATCTGTGCCTTTTACTAATATTCACCTCTTTCTCTTCTTTATTTGTATTATTGTGCTATCTAGGTCAAACTGTAAGAATAATTTTGGGAAGCAGTACAAAATGACTTATGATGGGCACAAGACCCATAGCCCTTGGCTGATCACTAGCAAATTGAGATTTCTATTTTCTTCGCCATCGACTTTAAGGGTTTAGCGTTATAGTGAGAAGAATACTTATTTTGTATGTTTTTTCTGCATGCCTGTATTCTTCTTTGTATGTATGTGGGTATGTAGCTTCTCTCTGTATTTCTATCTCTATTATTTCAATTCACGTTTTTCTCCTCTTCCTCCTCTATATTACTCAGTTGTATGTTTCTCTATATACTTGTGTACTGCTTTAATTCTCTGTATGCTCTTCTGTATCTTTGCGCTATGTGCAGGTATGTCTCTACACTGTAGAAGTTGGTTGCTATAAGTGGGTATGTCTCTATATCTGTGTCTGTACTATGTGAAGTTGTGTGTTGTATATGGGTATATCTCTGTGTTATTAAAATTCAATTCAGCATGTTTACAAAATTTACCTGTTTAGAGCGAAACACAATCGAAGATTGTCTTTGATTTCTTCTTCATATCAAAAGCAGCTGCGTAGGAGCACTCCATTAGAAACAGATGTCGTTGTAATCCAATTGTGGTTCCCATTAACATTTTGAACTGCATGCTCGGTAACAGTTCATTTCCTGTTGAGATATGCATCACTATATGAATGTCCGTTCATGTTGTGGGATAAGTCAAAAAGAGTGATGGAATGACCAATTCTTGTATTTTTTACTTGTTCTTTAACCATAAACCTACAATATAAATAGCCTCCTTTCAAATACTTAGACAACATGACATTGAGAATGCCCATCTCAAACAATCTACATGATTTGGAGGAAAATGATTTTCATGTGTGCTTGAGCAAATTGGATATGGATATCTATTTTGAGATTATGATCCTGGTTAGAAAATGGAAACAAACAAACCAACTGTGTCCTCTAGAAAAGCATTTATGCCTCTAACTTTAATTATGATCTAACTTGTGACTTTAATTATGATTAAAAATCAAAATCTTTTAACAAAGCAAATGAAATAAACATCATCAACTATAATTATATTCACAAACAAAGTCTGTTACTTTACTAAATAGCCATGTTCATGAATATATTCCTTGTTAACTTGGTTAATAATTTAGGAGCCACCAAATATAGAACCACACTGACTCCACAAATTATGGATAGCTTTCATACTATTAAAAGGGATTCCAAGCAACTTTCAAGTCACGATGCCTTTAAATATTCTGAAAGTGTGTCATGAAACAACAACTACAATCTCATATATCTTGATGGATCATAAATATTTCAAATCTTTCACTATTGGAAATCATTCTTTTAGTAGTTGACATTTGTATTGAATTGATAGTGATTCAGTTAATGATATTGGACTCAACTTGTGCAAGTTATTTACAACAAAATGATTGTCAAGCTCATTTCAGGCTTGGATTTTCTGGTTTCAAATGAAAGACTTTTCTTGTTTTATTGTGTTTGCCTCGATTTGTTTTTTGGAATCGGCTATTTTATAAATTTAGATAAGTATAGATGTTTCAGATAATTACCTTCCGAATTAAAATTGGTGGTTGCATGGTAGAATAATCCCAAATTGGGAATTTTCTTCCATTTGGATCTAAATTTTTCCCAAATTTGACCTGAGCCAGATTCTATAACCAAGATTTTAAAAAATCCATGCCTCTATGTTATAAAAAGGCCTACTTAAATAAAATGAAAAGAATGGAGACAATTTTACATACAATACTAGCACATCTATGTTATTAGCCTCATGATATATATGATTTGTGTTCTCAAGGAATGATCTAACATATGATAACTGATCATGCTTCTCTTTCTGTATGGCACTGGTTTCTGTTTGCCATCTTGATTCTCGCCCTTCAAATTTCCTACAATTTCTACTACTGATGCTTCAACCATTTTCTAATCCTCTCTAGATCTTTTCTCCACAGAGAAAATTAGTTTTTAGCTCTGCTGAAGACGACTAAGAGGAAGCAATAGTGATTAAGTCGTGTAGACATGCATTGCTTTTATATTGAGTATGTTTCGTGGGTACAAATGTCCCTGATCGTGCAGGTGACCAGCAATTTTCTGTGGTAGTACGCCATGCCAATGTCCATATCCACTTCTCCCTTCAAATCCCCATTTTCAACAACATCTCTGTGGACTTGAAATGTATCTCCTCCATACCTACTCCATTTTCGTCAATCTCTAGTTTAATCTAATCTACTGGAATGTTGACGGTTCTTTAAATAAATTATGGGTCGCTGAAAACCGAGAAAACATTGAATGCAATGCGTTTAACTGGATCAAGTCCAGCTCATTTTCTTTTGCTCGGCACCCCTGGGGAATGTGTTTAATATATACACTCCATTGTTGGGCATCATAGTTTATTTGAAGTTATTGGAATGTACACTGAAAAACCATTCGGTGTGACTGTCCAGCCAATGACTTTTCCTAATTGGTTGAAAAATAACGATAGCTCACACTTTCTCATGCGGAAATTTTTGAAATTTTGGGTGACTTGTGGATTTTAGTTTTTTAAAATTCAACCGTTTTTATAGCATAGGTAATATCAAGGAAATGTTATTTTTTCCTCGAAAAACATAGGTGAGTACAAAATATAAGTACACTTTTATCATAAGATAGTATAAGATAATAGTCTAACATAGTAGTAGTGTCTTTTCTAATATTATATATAAAACTAGTTAATATATATAAAGCTAGTTTTCTTTATGAAAAAAAATGTTGTTTTTCATAAAGTTGGTTTTCTTTATGAAAAAAAAAATGGTTAATAGGTTTCTTTTTTAAGACCTTTATAAGTTAGTTAAAAATACTACCATTTAGCTACTCTAAAATTTATTTACTATTTTTTTATATTGTTCTATGAACAATATGTTTGCTTTATTTAAAATTTGAAGTATAAAGAAGATAACTACTTTTTTTTACACGTGTGCATTTTCTTGTTAATAACATTTTCTTATAATTATTAATGTTTTTTTCTTATTAATAGCATACTTTTATATATTTATACTCACAAAAACTTTAATGAAAAAACTTGTTATCAATATTTGGTGTTCCTACTATTTTTTAAAATTAATATATATCCTTCATTTTGCTAATAGTTTGGTAATAAATTTGTTAATATTTAATATTTATGTTAAAGTTGTGTTTTTAATTTATATACCTATTGAAAATGACTAAATCTTCAATGAGGCCATCAACCTCATGTTTGGTCTCTTCATTTAATATATATAGTTTTTTTTAGTTATTTTGGATCAATTTATAATTTTGATTTTTTACAAATATATTTGAAATGTTTTAGTGACTTTAGTAGCCATTTGAATCCACACTTCATGTTTCTCATATTTAGAAGAAGTATCTAACCACTTAGAAAATACTGATAGAGATTTTATATAGGTTCTATTATATAATTATCCTTATGTAGCAAATGAATGGATTTGTAACTCACTAAATCAGTAACTCTAATATCGAGGGAAGTTTTAATGGAGTAGATGTACTGCAGTGCAATCAAGGAAACTGACATGTTATCTGGCATTTGCATGCCCTGCAGCTTTAACATCAACAACGAATAGAGGATCTCCAACTATTAAAGATTCTTATTTGCATTAGTTACTATAAACTCCACCACTAAATGCTCTATCCCGAAACGAAAAAGAAAGTTACGTAGACTCGAAAAAATGCATCGATTGATTCATTTCCTATCTACAATATCGATCAAATGATCTCACTACCTATGGGAAACTAACTACTCAATTCGTTTCTTATTAATATGTTACCTCGATAATGGACTTTATTTTTCGGGGTTTTCTCTCCCTTAGTTGGTGAGCGAGTGCACTCACATTAGTGTTTTTTTTCCCAAGTTTTTCCATGAAAAATATTGTTATCTAGTTTGGCGTGATTGTTTTATATAATATAAAATGTTATCCAATATTTTAAATAGGGTTATGGGAAATTTATGAACATGAAAACAAATATAAATTTTAATTTCTTGTTTTCCTCACTAGGAAAAATTATATTTGTATGAAAATTAGTTTTGATTAAATTATATACATATTGGATATAATGATTAGTTATGAAAGTATTGCAAGAATATGGTCTGATTAGTGGATTTCTCATTGGCATTTACAAAATTTTCATATAACCTTAAAATTTGGAAAAACAATATTATTATGATATGTTTCTTTCTCATTCTAAAACTTTCATTTCTAAGTTGTTCGAAGTTCTATTGTATTTATTGCAATCAACAAGAATTTAACTAGTGTCCAATTTACTGTGGGCATGGTCTGCATTTAGGCAGGGCATTCTGTTCGATGCATCTATTGTGTCCAGAAACTTCAACGTATTGTTCTTTGCTTATGCCTATGATTGTGTTCACAATTGGGAGGGTGGTTTGTTGTTCCTTCTCTTCGATTGTCCTTGTCAATCTAGGGTGTTTGAATCTCCATCGAAAGACCATCAACCTTGTTTTCTTAAGCTCGGTGTTTGTTTGAATCTCTGTTGAGGGACCATCGAACTTATTTGCTTGGCTTTGTTTGAGCTCAGCCTAATACGGAAGAGGTAAGACACTGACCAAGGTTTTACTTAATTTGTCAAAAAAAATGGTGGCATCTAAACTGAGTGTGGACATCCAAACTTAAACATGTGCTTTTTTTTATTGCATTTGCATTTTTCTTTGATGTTTTTGTTTTTACTGCATTTGCATTTTTCTTTGGTGTTGCATCTATTTACTTAGGTTTGTATTACGTCATTTACATATATTTTTATCAATTTCTTATATCCTCGTGCAATTAGCTCAAGTCAGGGACATTGCCACTTAGTGGCTCTTGTTTTATCAATGGACAAGAAAGTAGCCCAAAATTCATAATTAACAATTACAAAACAATAAAAAATAGTTTATTTAACATCTCATAATAGTTGGAAAAATTAAGCTTCAACTTCAACTATTGGATGATTAGATACAACTATTCCATTATTAGATACAACTATGAGGTTAATTACATTGATGATACAACTATTACCTTAACTTCAACTCGAATCATGACTTCTTGAACTTTTTAAATTAACTATTAGATACAATTATTAGTTAACCCTAATGGTTCTAGAACTATTAGCTTAACTTCAACTATAATCACGATTATATTGGATAACTATTAGAAACAACCATCACCTTAACTTCAATGATTGTACAACTATTAACATAACTTTAACTCAAATAGTGGTTATATTGGATAACTATTATATTAACTACTAGCACACCCACATAGTTTGTTGTTGGATTAGGTCGATAGGGATCAAATGGTTAAGAGATAGTTATGTAATAGAACACAATTTGGAATTTTTTTTATTCCTCATATTCTTTTAGTTATATTCTTTTTTTTATAATTGTTTATTTTGAATTTTGAACTACTGCCATAGAATCAATCTCAATAGTACACTTGTCTCATCCTCGCCCATAGATGAAAAATCATAGGCTGTAGTCCACCCCAAATCTCAAATAACAAGGTTTATCAACCTAGTTATGTTAACTCTAATAATAATAGAGCTATTAAATTAAATTTAAATGAATATAAAAATTAAAACATGGTAATAAAGACTATTAGATGAACTTGTAGAAGTATTCCATTGATTCCATTTTTTAACATGAGAAGTAGACTTTCATTGAGCCGAGAGGCTCTCTACAGCCCAGTATGGGGGAGATCTTGTAACTTTACGCAACGTTATGTAACGTTAAGCAACGTTATTTTTATTAATAAAAAAATAGATTTTTTAATTATAAAACAAAATCAATGTCAGCAAGAAAAACAACCTAATATGGGGGAGATGTTGTCATCTTCCTACCTAACAAAACAATAAAAAAGTAAAAAATAACAAAACAATAAAAAAGTAAAAATTTAATTATCCCCAAAAAAAATGTGGATCATAAAAAAAACACAATATGGGGGAGATGTTGTAATGTTCCTACCTAACAAAATAATAAAAAAATAAAAATTGAATTATTTGCAAAAAAATGTTGGCCTTTTAAACAACCCATGGTTTTATTGTATATGGTTTAGGAGGACCGGGCACATGGTTTTAAAACCATGTGCAAGTCCTCTTAAAAAACCCATGGTTTTATTCTACATGGTTTAGGAGGGCCTTGCAAATGGTTTTAAGACCATGTGCAAGGCCTCCTAAACAACCCATGGTTTTAGGAGGGCCTTGCAAATGGTTTTAAGACCATGTGCAAGGCCTCCTAAACAACCCATGGTTTTAGGAGGGCCTTGCATATGGTTTTAAAACCATTTATGGGGAGATGTTGTTAGGGTTAACCTTGACTTGAGATCGAGTCAAATGTGGTTAGGTCTAGCACATGGTTTGGACACATGGTTTGTTGTAGCCCATGGTATTGTCCCATGGTATTGCATGTGTTAACCTTGACTTGGGATTGAGTCAAAGGTGGTTAGGTCTAGCACATGGTTTGGGCACATGATTTGTTGTAACCCATGGTATTGTCCCATGGTATTGCATGTGATTAAGCCTTTATAAGGCTTGAGGAGGCTCCATTGTATATAGGCCGAGGTGAGCGGTGATTAGCTCGCTTGGCCTGGATGGCCGGTTTTGGCCATGTAATGAAGATCTTCATTGGTGTTGGTTTTCCCCGCATGGGGTTTCCAGGGTATATTGTGTGTCTATATGTGGTTGCTTGTGATAATGTTTATTTCTCGCTCATTATTATGTTAATGTTGCTTGCTTTTAACCTAAAAACTGGTATCAGAGCCATGGTTTGGCTTGGTTATGCTCGTTGAATCAAATTGTGGGGTGCATGTTTGGTGGTACCTGACACCCTAGCAGCAATTTTTTGGTCCATGTGAAACTTAGTCATAGGCAATTTTGGATTTCTCTGGATGCTAAAAGCACAAGGTATCCCTCTTATGCGCAAAGAAGGGATGTTGCATCAAGTGTGGAATGAACCACTAGGTAGATACGAGGGTGGCAGGTGTACTCGTAGCCTAGCTTGATGTGGATCGGAGAGGTTGAGTCTTCGATTGCGGGAGAAATGTGAGATGGTTTAATCTCAATTTTGGGACCAAGATTGATGAGCCATGTATGTGAAGAGAATTCCTAGAGAATTGGTGGTTACAGCGGCCGATGACCCATGTAATCCGGTAGATGGATTTTTCTTTATATGGACATCAATAACAGAGTTTGGATGTAGGTACAAAGGGAGCATGGCAAAAGATGAGCAAGGAAGCGAGCATGGAAAGCGAGAGGATGAAGTAATGGATGGTGATGGTGTAGTCACCATGAAGGCACATGAAAAAAAAATGTAATGGAGCGGTTTGCATGTAAATGGGCATATGGCTGTAAGACCTGGTAAGGCATGCATACCCTTGATAACTCACCGGTAAAGTCGGGAGATAGACCTAGGTGATAGGGGGGTGTATGTAAGATTCCTCGGTAAATACTTGAGGGGAGTTGAGGATTACTCCAAGTCAAGTTTAAAGGGGGGATTGTTAGGGTTAACCTTGACTTGAGTTCGAGTCAAAGGTGGTTAGGTCTAGCCCATGGTTTGGGCACATGGTTTGTTGTATCCCATGGTATTGTCCCATGGTATTGCATGTGTTAACCTTGACTCGGGATTGAGTCAAAGGTGGTTAGGTCTAGCACATGGTTTGGGCACATGGTTTGTTGTAGCCCATGGTATTGTCCCATGGTATTGCATGTGATTAAGCCTTTATAAGGCTTGAGGAGGCTCCATTGTATATAGGTCTGGAGGTGAGCAGTGACTAGTTCGCTTGGCCTGGATGGCTTATTTTGGCCATGTAATGAAGATCTTCATTGGTGCTAGTTTTCCCCGCATGGGGTTTCCAGGGTATATTGTGTGTCTATATGTGGTTGCTTATGATAATGTTTATTTCTCGCTCATTATTATGTTAATGTTGCTCGCTTTTAAGCTAACAGATGTTGTATTAAAACCATGTGCCCGGTCCTCCTAAAAAAACCCATGGTTTTATTCTACATGGTTTAGGAGGGCCTTGCAAATGGTTTTAAGACCATGTGCAAGGCCTCCTAAACAACCCATGGTTTTAGGGGGGCCTTGCATATGGTTTTAAAACCATTTATGGGGAGATGTTGTAATGTTTGTTCCTAACAAAATAAAAAATAAAATTAATTATTATATGTTGGCCATAAATAATATTAAATATTAATAATAAATATATTATATGTTGACCTCAAATAAAAAGATGTGTCTTTTGGTTCGAATCAAATCAATGGTATATATAGGACACACCAAAGTTGATAGCTCATTGAGTGTAATACTTAAGAAGATGTTTGCACCTAGAGAGATTTGATCCCTCTCGGCGCTTGATAGAGCCTAGGATTTGGATCTGGTTGTATTGAAACCATGCACAACCTAATAAATTAAAATAACATACTCCAAAACATATTAATCTTATTGCGCCGAGAGGCGCTCTACAGCCCAGTATGGGGGAGATCTTGTAAAGTTACGTAACGTTACATAGCATTACATAGATGTCGGGAGAGATGTTGTAACGTTCCTACCTAACAAAATAATAATAAAAATAAATAAATAATTTAATTATCGGCTATAAAAAATGTCGGTGAGAAAAACAACACAATATAGGGCACATGTTGTAATGTTTCTACTTAACAAAATAAAAAAAATTGAATTATCGGCAAAAAAAATGTTGGTCGTGCACATGGTTTTAAAACCATGTGCAAGGCCTCCTAAAAAAACCCATGGTTTTATTGTGCATGGTTTAGGAGGGCCTTACAAATGGTTTTAAAGCCATGTGCAAGGCCTCCTAAACAACCCATGGTTTTATTGTACATGGTTTAGGAGGTAGTTGCAAATGGTTTTAATACCATGTGCAAGGCCTCCTAAACAACCCGTGATTTTAGGAGGGCCTTGCACATGGTTTTAAAACTATGTATAGGGCAGATGTTTTAATGTTCTTTCCTAACAAAATAAAAAAATAATAAAAAATATTATATGCAACCATAAATAGTATTAAATATTAATAATAAAAATATTATTTGTGAACCTTTAATAAAAAGATGTGCCTTTTGGTATGAATCACATTAAAGTTGATAGTTGAGTGCAACACTTAAGAAGAGGTCTGCACCTCCATAGATTTGATCCCTCTCGGAGCTTGATAGAGCCTAGGATTTGGATCTATGCTGGTTAAATTACAAATAAACATATGAATGTAAAGCTTTTATTCATCCATGTACATATAACAAACTATATGATGACATTCTTCATCGATGTACATATAACAAAAACGATATGAAGAATGTATTCGTCCATTTACATATAACAAGCGATATGATGACATTCTTCATATAGGCAGGGTGGTTGAGGTGATCGAATGTGGCAATCTTCATCCTGTGTCAAAACCCACGTCTATCCAGACTTGACGCCTTCGCTTTACGAAACGTAAGATCTATTTTAATAAAAATAAAACACAACACATGATCTATTTGTGATTTTGATATATTTGGATCAGCCCTTGCTAAGATAAACTGAGAAAGGCATTCACTTTACCGTTCACGCTTCTCGACAGAAATTTCATGCAGATGGGAGGATTCACTTTCGCCAGAGCCAGAATCAACGAAGGAAGAGTCCAGATGCCATCTCCACATAGGAGACTAGAAGCCACCGTAGGAACCATTACGTCGGCATTTTTGCGGTTCACCTTCTGCCAAATGAATACAATGGCCGTCCCCACGCACATATCGATGCCAAAGTAACCTCCAATGTAGAAAGGTATAGCCATGGCCATCGGCAGTGGAATATACTGTGACACTTTTTTCGGTACACGGTCTCTTATCAAATTGATCACTATGGCTGCCGCGAAGAAACAGTAACAGATAATCAGGCAGTGCTTGGGAAGAGCACCGAATCCTTCTACAGCTAGGATTGCCATGTTTCTAAAAACCACTGCATAGGGGGCCGGATATTCTCCATTTGGATTCCACAAATCGAAGGCCTTGTAGAATAGCCAGAAGGTACAGGGTGCTATTATGCACCCCATGGCCGTCCCAATCACTTGACTCACAAACATAGATCTTGGGGATGACATGGTCAGATATCCAGTCTTGAAATCCTGCATCAAATCTGCAGCAGGACCGACTATTGACATCATCACTCCACAAGTAGCTAAACCTGCCAGTACACCGCCATGGTCCTTCCCTGCCCATACTCCAAAGATGAAGAGCGCTAGTTACCCGTAAGTTGTGACCATGCTCCAATCTGTAAGCCCACATCCATAGGAGTTGCAGAACCCCAACACGGGTGCCACTATGTAGGCCACCAAAACAAAGTACCATTTCACAGGATGAAATATCTGTGGGAGGACGCCTATGGATATAGCAGCAAGGACCACATACCCAGATCCGGCCACCCATAAGGGTATACTGTCTTTCATAAACATTTCGTTTCACCGTTGCTCATCATATGGTATTGCTGCATCCACTGGTTGCTCATTTCCATCACTGGTTACAACTGGAAGATGCTCTCTTTGAATCCTATTGTTCTTCCATTGATTATACATACTGGTCACAGTAATGTAAAGGATCTTGACGAAATGGTACAGTCCATCGCCCAATATGAGAGCAATAGACACAAAGACTTTGTAACCTTGGAGGCCATGCATACTCGAATCTTTGGCAGTGTACCAGTCTCCTCGGTGGTTATGTATGAGAGGCCACATGAGACCCCAAGAGATGACTGCTCCGAACAATATGGACAAGTTCACCAAGTGCGGACAGATCATTCCATCCCCAACATATGTCATGCTGAAGTCGAAGTAAAACCTGTCATACACGTATAATATCTAGGTTAACTTGTCAATGTAGATATAGAATTAAAAAACACATAAAACCGAAATACATACATGTGTTCTCGAGCTCTTAACCCAAAAGTAGGAAACTGCACAAAGCCACAATCATCACCAGCTGTGAAAAACCACTGGAAGAAACCCCAGAGAAAACTGAATGTAAAGGATTTTCCTAGAGCTCTAACTTGTTTCCTGCAATGTTTAACGACAATGCATTCTAAAATTAAAATATCACTGAGTATAAAGGAATCTGCGATTATATCGATTTGATCAAATTTCAAACGTGTGTAAAGTTCCAACAGTTATGCGATTATAGCCATTACATTAGCATTACCTGGATAGCTTGTCTCCTTGAGGAGTGTGGAATCCGTTTATGAGAACAGCGGTTGCTGTACCGCTTGGATAGGTGAGCTTGTAATCTATCACCATTATCTGAAAAGCAGCCAAGCTGAAAAAATCACATTCTCTGAAAAGAACCCACAAAAAACTATTCTCGTACTCAGAATTGATAGCCAAAACCGAGCCGACTAAACTTGAGTTTAGGGCTCAGTCGAAATTTTCAAATTTTAACTTTTCACGACGACCAGTTTTTCTTTTTCTGTCTATGTCCGACTAGACAAATTTATAAATTTTAGTCGGACCTTCACTCCACCAAAAATTACCCCGACTTACTTGTCCGACTGATTTTTACCTCGACCAATTTTACTCCGACCAAGTCGGACCTTCGACCAAGTCGGCTCTCCGACCAAGTTGGCTGCTTTAGTCGGCTGACCAACCGACCACTCTAGTCGGCTCTTCGACTACTCTAGTCAGCTCACTCTCGTCGGCTTACTTTGGTCGAAATCTGCAGGATATGATTCTAAGTCTAAAGACTTGAGAAATTACAAATGCTTTTCACCTGTGAGTAAAATGAAGTAAAATAGACAGATTTACAAATCCAAATAACTTATGAGAAACATGTGCCAAATATGTAGGAAGACTTGAGTCGACCAATGTGCCGTAAAACCTGGAACTTTCACGCAGTGAGATTTTTATGGGTTCTTGTTCTTTCACTTAACAGTAACTGTAAAAGACATTTACAGAAGTAAATCTAGAAATATATGCGGCCAACTAATCATGCATTCAACCACAAACTATTTCATATATTAACTATGCTGAAATAACAAAGTACTACAAACTCGTCGATTACAAAATGGTCGGTCCAGACTTGTCCGACCAGACTCGTCGATCTACACAGCTTCAGCTCGTCGACTAAATTGCATGTACAGAAGCTTGAGCTTCGACTTCTCTTTCTCACCCTGAGTTCCTCTGCTCTGTGTTCTTGTGTTCTTCCTGTGTTCTACTGATTTACAAAATGCTTCTTCTATTTATAGGCAATTTGAAAATTGCTACAGCATGGGTCGACTGATCTGCCATTAAAGGCTGTAATAACTGCTACCTAATAACTTAGCTTTTGAAATAAATTCGACTGGACTATGTTTCCTACTCGAAGACTTTTCCTCCTTGCCAGACTGGCAGACAAGATTTCGACTTGTACAGCCTCTGACAAAGTCGGCTGAAGATTGCGAACTGATCTGCGAGTAATTACGTTTTTCCAACACTCCCCCTTAATTATGAGCAGATGGGGATTTTTAAAACAGAATTTTTCAAAATGTTTCAGATCTTAGACATGCTCTGTTTATGCCAGAGTTCACTGTGGGAAACTTGTCATTCCAAGATAACTACGCAGATACTGGAATGTGTCCTTTGCCAATGGCTTTGTGAAGATGTCGGCCAGTTGATCTTCAGACCTGCAAAATTCCAAACAAATTTCCTTGTCGTTCACCAACTCTCTTATAAAATGAAA
>LPNX010331903.1:0-16400 GCA_001517045.1 Pseudotsuga menziesii
TAAAAGGTTGAAGATGAAATTCTATACACTAGATGGATGCATAGAATACTAGTAGCATAGGAAGCTACTTGTCACTCCGGTACAGAATGTTTTCAGTGCTTAGAGCAAAGAAGACAGAGGGAGTATGATGCTCTGCCTCAGAGGGAGTGACTACAGAATATCTTGAGGTTCGACATGGTACAACAGGATGAGAAGATTACTGATGACTCTAGGCTTTACTGAGAGTAAAGTGGATTCCAACCTTTGCTCCAAAGTTGAAGGTGGAAGACCAGTGATGCTCCTGTTATGTGTCGATGCACTATTGTTCTAGGTATGGAGGTGTGGCAGAGTATAGATGGAATATTCCTTGGACAAGGAAAGTATGCAGTAGAGATCCTGAAGAGATTTGGGATGATGAATTACAAGGCTATGGCCACACCTATGGCATCGAACCTGAAGCCATTGTGTGATGCTTCGTCAAAGTCAGTTGATGCTACGATGTATCGTCAGATGATTGGGTCCTTGATGTACCTGAGACCAAATATTTGCTTTGATGTGAACACATTGAGACATGTTCACCTAATGGTTGAAAAGCATGCAGGGGTATAGTTTATTATGGGCTCAAGTACGATGTGAATCAAAAGATTAACCTGGAGGGTTATGTTGATTCAGAATGGGCAGGCAGTGCCATCGACAGGAAGAGTACTTCAGGATGTTGCTTTAGTATGGGATCAGGTGTGATCTCTTGGTTTAGCAGGAAGTAATCCTGTGTGGCTCTGAGTACAACTGAAGCAGAGTATGTCGCAGCTTGTTCAGCTAATTGTGAGGCAGTATGCCTACGGAAGCTACTGTCTGAGTTATTTGATCTCCCGTTGGAGGCTACTAGTATCTTCTGTGATAACCAGAGTTGTGTGAAGCTGTCCGAGAACCCAGTGTTTCATGATAGGTCGAAACACATAGAGATCAAATATCACTATATCAAGGATATAGTGCAGAGAGGAGCTGTGAAGCTCCTGTATGTTGCGACGGACGAGCAGATTGCAGATGTGCTGACGAAGCCACTAGCATGGGTGAAGTTCGAGTACTTCAGAGAGAGACTTGGCATGCTTCAGATCGAGGATACTTCGAGGAAGAAGTGATGGACACATTTGCTGAAGCCATTCCAAGCATGTTGGAAGGGGGATCCTTCACATGGCTGTGGATGTAAGCGCTGGATGATGTGTGCTTGGACCATGTATCTATATATGTATCAGGTGGATACATTGTATGGTCAAGTAGATCATGTATGATGATAGATACTTGGTATGCATCAAGTAGATGCACTATATGATCAAGATGATCATGGATGACGAGCTTCAGGATGTTGCTCCTGATGATATGTAGCAGGATGTTGCAGTGATGATGATCAAGATGATCATGAGTACATCCGGATGATGTATGGTGAGTATCAGGTTGATACTCTATGGCCGTGGATCAGGTTGTGCAGATGAGCATGTAATTCGGAGCCCTGGGAGATTTGCAGATGGTCTTTCGAGGTTTTTCCTATGGCATGTAATTTGGTGCCCTGGGACATCTAGCAAATGCTCTTTCGAGGTTTTTCTCTGGGAGGACATGTAATTCGGAGCCCTGTGAGATCTGCAGATAGTCTTTCGAGGTTTTTCCTATGGCATGTAATTCAGTTCCCTGGGATATCTGGCAGATGCTCGTTCGAGGTTTTGTCCTATGGCATGTAATTCGGTTCCTTGGGAGATCCGTTAGGTTGGGCTGTGTGCCCGTAATCAGTCCTGGGATGCTCTTGCGAGGTTTTTCCATGACCACATGTAATTCAGAGCCCTGGGAGATCCTATAGGTAGAGCTGTGTGCTCGTAATAGCCTGGGATGCTCTTGCGAGGTTTTGTGGTGAGGTCACATGTAATTCGGAGCCCTGGGAGATCCTATAGGTAGAGCTCTGTGCTCGTAACAACCTGGGATGCTCTTTCGAGGTTTTGTGATGCACGTAATAAGTCCTAAGGATTCCACGGTATGGCCGGTGATGATGAAGACCTGCAGGTGGTGGGCCTACATCCAGCATGAAAAAGGGCTGGCTCTGTAGAACTTCCTATGATGAGATAGTACACACATGATGATGACCAGAGGAGATCCAGATCCAGTTATGATGACTCCGAGAGATCCATATCGGTTGATGATCTAGATCCAGCAGTGATGATCCAGATCGAGAGATGATCCAGATCCTGTCCAGAGAGATGATCCAGATCGAGTGATGATCCAGATCCAATCCAGTGATGTTGATCTAGATCGAGTGATGCCTTTGTATAATGATCCAGATCGAGAGATGATCCAGATCCAGATGACTTGAAGATGAAGATGACTTGAAGATGAAGATGACTCGAATATGAAGAAGATCCAGCTGATATAGAGAAGAAGACCAGTGCTGAAAAATTGTGTCGAAAGAATACCTTCCTAGTTAAGAGGGAGTGTTGATGTATATGTAACTTCGGAATGTATTCTTATATGTATTTTATATATTGTAACCCGATGTTTATTCCGGGATGTTTCTATTATGTATTTGAGTCATGTGGTCATGCCCCGATGTTCCGATCGGGAGGATTAATAATGTAATCAAGTCATTTCAAGTCATTAGGTAAGTCCCCACAGTTATGGGGAACTTGAGTTATTATACACTAATTAAGGCGTAGGCTCGAGTAGTAATTATTAGGTCGAGCCTACGTGTGAAATGGTAATTCAAGTGAACGGACTAATATAAATAGAGAGGGTGAGTCTCTCTATTTATCACTTGTGAATTACATCACTTGCTCTCTCTAGTGTGGCACACTTTTGGAGAAGGAAATTCTTTGGCTTGACAGAAGACAGAAGGCTGCTATTGTGTTGGGAGGTCATCTTACTGTTTTGGGATCACATCTTGTGGTGATACTATCTTAGAGGAAGTTGAGGGGTTTTCTCCATTTATGGTTTCCCCTCCCAAAATCTTTGTGTCTCTTGTTTCTTGATGTGCTTATGTGATTGCTATGCTTGTTATTCTCTCAGTTAAAATATCTTGTCATAATGCTAGCTTAAATGTTGAAAAACTAACAGTCATGTCATCACTACCTTCGTCTATGCCACCTCATCATCGTGCCATTTTGTCTTTACTTTGACTTATGTTGTGTTAACTCTGTGTTAACTCTACTATGGTATAGTTTTTCTTATCCTTTGTACTTCATAATCCACCACTACCTTAGTCTTTCATCATCATTAGTACACCATCATATTCCATGTGATCATGTGAGTCACGCCACATCCTCAACTATGCCATGCCATCTCATTACTACTTTGGTATTTCACTAAGTTTTTCCTGCCATCATATCCACTAGTTATTCCTTTGTCATTCGTGAACACCTTTGACATCAATGACAACTATAACCCAAATTTTCCAACAATACCCCCTTTTTCATTGATGGAAACCTCTAAACATTCTCCCCCTTTGACAACAATGAAAAAGGATAACCTGTTATGCCAATGCTACACCTATTTTGATATAGAATTTCCTGTCTCTCTTGTTTTTGACAACTCCTCTTGTCATCATATCTCCCCTTTAACTAAACTTGGTTATTTCACCAATGTATTATCATTTATATTAACATTTCATATTCTTGAATGATAGCTTAACTGATAGATCCATGTAATCCCCCTATCACTGTACTTCTTCTTCTTTGCCAATATTTTTGTGACAAAGTTTACACAACATTTTTTCCAACACTCTTCGATGTTCTAGGACACATGTTTTTTGTTTTAAAACTCTCTTCCTGCTGCCATATCGAATGGTCTATTCTTCCTATACCTTAACTAGATTTCTCTTTTACCATAATTCCTTAAGCCTGTGCATTTATATCTTCATATAAAATCCTAGCTTATACTGCTAGATTATTTTGGATTTTAGATCTATATTATCAACTATCTAGAAACCCATAACTTTAGATCCTCAAAATAGAGATTACTTCAGTTTATTACATAGTTTCTATGGTCTCACTATCTCATACACAAGGACTCGTAACGTCAACCTTTTCCTTTGTCAATGCTTAACTCATCCTGCTACTTTATCAATAGAATGAATTTTTTATTCCTTTTTGAGTTTCTTCTATTGTCAACAATTTTTATGTGTTATGACTTCAAATACTAAGTGAACATAATCATCTTTATCTTCTATTTGATTGTAGACATCATGGTCTTCATGAGTCTCACAATTTTTTGTTCTCATGTTACTTCATACTTTCTCTTATGTCATCAATACACCATCCTTGGTTACCCATAATCTTTGAAGAAGATAGATTTGAATATACTTTCAACATTAGATACCAATTGAATTTTTTAGGTACCAATTGGAATTTTCTGACTTTAACTCCCCTTGAGTAGAAGATCCCTTCTAATGTTATTTTGAAGTTTTTTTTTTTAAATCACGAGAGACCTTCTTAGAAAAATATCCCACAGTCATCACTACATCCTTCTTCATCACCTTCATATTTATCGGTGTATTCTTCTACATCACTAAGTAATTTTCCCTCATGATGAGTGTCATTTTTATCTATGACCTCATTATTCTCAACATCAACTACAGAGACTTCATTAATGACTGAAAGTTTTGTTTCTTCTGAAGCTTCTAATTATTTCATCCACACCTTTTTAAGAGGTGTACTATTTACTTGTCGTTCACCATGCTCTACGTTGGTGTCCTGTTCCCTTTTCATCCTTTGACTTTGCATTCAGCCACCTTGTAACCAAACTTATGACAACAATGACAATAACCATGAAATTTTTCTTTATCCATAGGAGGTCTTTGGTCTCTCAGTTTCCTAACTGCCACTTTCTTCCACTGTCTCTGAACTTCTACTAGAGCATCACATTTCAGCTTACAATTTCTAGCCAAGTGTCCAAAGTTATTACATTTGTAACACTCTATATCAAACCTTTGGAGAATTCCAAACTGGTTATGATTTCTTACCTTTGGCTTTTTAATTGCATCCTTCGTGTACTCATGAACCTTTTCATAAGCCTTGCATTTCAGGGATTTTTGACCAAATTTAATACAGGAATAAAAATGACCCAGAAAGATTTTCTGATTTCTATTTATTACTTGTCTCTTTGGATCCTCATGAGTTCTGTATTTTTCATGAAGGGATAAAGCATGTTCTTTGTACTTCTCCTTTTTAATAGGACTCTTTAGTACTTCAGCATAGCTCTTTGTGCTTCCTCTCTAATTAGTGAGTGGGAAACTCTCCGGACTCTTCCCTTTAATGAACCCCAAACCAAACATATCACTTGATGGTCTTTGGCTACTCAGAATGTCATCTAGAATCCTTGAGTTGTTCTCAAACATTGATTTAATGGATTTTTCATCAACTCCTCTAAATCGAGCAATTTCTTTCTCAAGTTTTTCAGAATCTTGAATTCTCTTCCTAAGAAGAACTGCTAGATCTTCCTCACTCTTCTTGGCCTCTTGAAGTTGGCTTCTCAAATCAGTAATAATATGATTTGTCTCTTCTTGGTATTTAGACAGTTTCTCTTTCAAAACTTTGTTTCTTTTCCTACATCTTTCAATTTCATCTACAACAGCCATGTATTCAGCTTCTATGTCCACTTCTGATTTGTCATCTGAGTTTGTTGTTCCTAAAAATGGGATTTCATTATCTTCACTCATTTCCTCATCTTCAATTTCTTCCTTGGAATATAAGTTATTCTTTTTCTCTTTATACTTCTTTCTACTCGTATCACAACATGATTCTTCATGGCCACTCCTCTTGTTTTGGGTAGGAATACTTAGGGGAAAAATGTCCAATCATTCCATGGTTAAAACGTTTCAAAGGTAGTTTACCTTTGTATTTCCTAGTGCCTTTATTAAGTCTACTTACAAAGAGGGCTTCCTTGTCATCTATATTTTATGATTGATTTTTGGAAGTGACTTTAAACGCTTCTTCTTTCTTTGAGTTTTCATCCTGTCCAGTTCTCATATCATAACCAGTGAAAATTCCATGTAACTCATCTACTGTCACCTTTTTAAGGTCATCCCGTTCATCTAGGGTGGAAACCTTTTATTCATATCTCACTAGTAATGTTCTTAGTATCATGTTTACCACTTCTTCTCTTTCAATTTTCCTCCAAGACCTCTAATAACATTAACCACCTCATCTACACGAAGAAGGTATTCCCCAATATCCTCTTCTCCTCTCATTTTGAGGATTTCAAATTGGCCTTTATATGTATGCAGTTTGGATTATTTGACCTTATATGCTCCTTCATAGATAATCTTCATTGGGATTTTTCCTGACCGTCGATCTCTAGATTGTGGGATGCGGGATCTGGGCTGTCGACTATTAGATTTTTTCTTTCCACAATATTATTTCCGCAACTTCTTCCACACCATTGATCTATTTTAGAGGAACTAACTTCAGCCATTCGATCTCTCCATATTGTCGGATGTGAAAACGTAACATTTCAACTTTTCACAAGCTCCTTTACCCAATTTTCCTTCTACACCATCAATATTTTACGGAGTCTTTCCTGACCCTTGATCTTGTGGATCGCGGGATGTGGAATCACACTTTCCTATTTTGGACTTCCGCAATTTTCTTCCGCAACTTTGTTTCTACATTACGGATTGTGGGATGCGGGATGTAGAATCACACTTTCCTATTTTGGACTTTTGCAACTTTGTTTCTGCATTTTCCTGAACCGTTGATTTCCTTGCGGATTTACCCCTAACCGTCTGATCTTTATCTTTTGCGGAACTTTTTCTTTTCCACCTATATTTTACAGGATACTTCCTAATCATCAGATCTTGTGCAGAATGCTTCCTAACCATCCATTCTAGACCTAATGCGGATCTGCATTCTGTCTTTGTGAATTATACAAAAACCAATCCTCATTCATCGGATCTCATGCAGATAACTATGCCACCACAGCATTGTGTCATGTCATCACTACCTTCATCTATGCCACCTCATCGTCATGCCATTTTGTGTTTATTTTGACTTATGTTGCGTTAACTCTTCCATGGTATCTTTCTGCTTATCCTTTGTACTTCATAAGCCATCATTAGGACAACATCATATTCCATGTCATCATGTGTGTCATGTCACATCCTCAACTATGCCATGCCATCTCATTACTACTTTATTCTTTCACTAAGTTTGTCCTGAAATCATATCCACTGGTTATTCCTTTGTCATTCATGAACACCTTTGACATCAATGACAACTATAACCAAAATTTTCCAACAACTCCCCCCCACAAGAATTAATAACAACCCCAATAGTGGACATCTTGATGAATAATACCTAAAACCTAAAAAAGACCGATGCTGCTCCAAGAAGAGGCTCAAAAGTGAATGTCAACGGATTCTTGTGAAATTATTGAATAAATTGCATAGTGAATCAACTCACAAAGAGGAAACAAGAACAATTACAAGAAAGAGCCAAAATAATTAAGATAGTATGAAATAATTTTATTCCAAACAAAATGAGTGGTAAAATTACATAGATATATTCAACATAGTGAACTAATATGACTTAGTTGACTTACTAGAGCTTACTGAGGGATGCAATAACACAAACAAAATTAATATGCCACCTAGACTTAGTTAATTGGCCATGTTTTCATTAGTTAACATGGCCTACATAACTCGACGTGCCCTCTTAGTTCATGCACATGAATGTGTCCTCCTAGTCTCATGAGCATGAATGTGTCATGTTGGTGATGATTCCAAGGTAGGTAATTTCTCATGTTGATGGTTCCAAGTTGGGCATGCATGAATGGACTCTTATTTGTTTAAGTAAATAGAAATTTAAGAATGACTCGAGAAGAGGTTCACCCTTCTCTAGAAGAAGATCATTCTCTTCTAAGAGGGAATATCTTGAACCTAATGAGATCAAGTGAAACCTAGTACATGGATTATGGAACATACAAAAAATATTTACTAGTTAAATGTGCAAATACTTTAAACCCCCCCCCCCCTAAAGCACAAATAGGGAGTAAACAATAAATGGGTACCACAAGGTGCCATGTTATTTACCCATGTACAATGCATCCATGAAAATAAAAAAATAAAAATATGAGGAAAGAGGGAAAACCTCGTTAAAAAAAAGTAACATAGAGATGTAGTAAAGAAGTGCTAAGTAACTAATATTTGACTTTTGTGTACCAAAATTGTGTACAAGTAGGAGTTGAATTTGATCATAATGCTATGGAAGGATGCTTGATTCCTCTACCATAATTCTCTTTTTTGGATGTTTTGTGTGCGCAAATTTCTTATATAGCACTGGTTCTAGATATATGAGAACTATTTGGAATGATCCTACAATGTCAATATGCCATATATTTCAATTGGGAAACTATATTATCTTATTTTAAGACTTCATCCCTCTTTCTCATGTACTACTCCTAGATCTATGAAGCACCAAAAGAGATCCCATTTCGAGAGGTGTAATTTTTTTGGGCATGTAAAAAATTTACACCTATAGAAATTAGATCCCCCTCGATGCTTGATGAACCTTTTCTTATATATATATATGAAAAATTAACTTATTGAATTATTCTTATGGGTAATTAATGTTAATCTTGTGCACTCGAAATATGTACAACTAATACTTTTTCTCCCATGAATTCGAAATATTTACAACTATTTTAATGTACTAATAGAAAAAATGATCATTATCATTTGTGGTTTGGTGATATTGTTTGTTAATACCCTAATTCTAGTGTTGGATGTGTGACATTTAAAGCAATAGACTTTTCATTGAACATGTTTTAGTCTAGGATTATGTTACAACAATCCTTGCAAAAATATTGTGCAACTTTACTTGAACTAGAAAATAATGACACTCATGATTGATTAAATTGGCGATTATGTTAAGGCATTGGTTACTTGGGATAGCCCAGTGGATCGACTCATGTTAAGGATTGACTTATTTACGAACTTGGAAAAATTGGTTACCAAGGTCTAGGTGAACCTTAAATAAGCACAAGACTGCTAGAAAATATACGTGGATAAGAAAAGAAAAGATAAATATTATCAAATAGGTGATGTTGGGGCGCGCACCTTAACGGTCCTTAATTTTGGTAACTCCGCAGTTTTTGTGGAAGCTTGTAAGTGGAGTTGTGTGTCAAAATAGTCTTAGGGGTGTTGGGGTTGAGTTAAATCCCTCCGTTTGTAATTTTCCATAATTTGCGGGTGTAAGCCCATGATTTTGTAATAGTGCACTTGTATAAATAGGCACTCATGTAAAGATGTCAAGATTATCTAATAAAATGAGGATCATATGATGCGAAGAAGTTAGATCTATTTTTGGGTTTTAAGGTCAAGTCCCAGCTGTGTGCGTGGACGACCTCTGCAGCTGTGTGCGCAGAGGGTTTTTGTAAGAAAATAACTGCAGCTAAGTGCACATCTTATAGTTTGTAAGGAAGGAACTGCAGCTAAGTGCATAGCTAGACTTGAAGGAAAGGATCTGCAGCTGAGTGCGCAGATCAGAACTGTTGCTTTGTAAAAAGTTGAATAAAAGTGCAGTTTTGTGGACGTAGCCCCTACAATGGGGGTGAACCACGTTAAATATTCTGTTCTGGTGGTTCTTTTATGTTGTTTCTGTTATGTTTTTATGCTTTTGATAAGTGGGTGAATGCTAACGTAAGATAACTGTTAAATATTAACTTCGCTGCGAATTCCTAGTTAAGGGTTAAGCAAGTAACATTAATCTATCTAAACTGCGAAGCTATTTAAGTGAATGTCAAAGCTCTATTTTGTATAAATAATTGTTGTTAAGACTAAAGGTACAGTAATATATCTCTTCTGCTTCCAGAAACCTGATTCTACGGCACCCCATAGCTGTTTCGGGTGAGACCTCAACTTGTTCGCAGGTTGTTGCCAAAAGGGCCAACACTGTGGGTCTTTTTGTTGGTGCGAAGTTAATGGTATAAACCCGGGTCTGCCCTTAGCCCAACAAATTGGTTTTGTTTCCGGTTGAACTCGGTATCTGCTCAAGAGGGATCTACGTTGTACCTGGAGGGCTATGTTTTGGAAACCCTCAGTAAAAGAAATTGGTGACTAGATTGAAGAGACCTATTTGCAATTTGCTGAATAAGAAAATAAGGATCCTTGTCGTAGCTCAGATGACTTCTTGCAAAGGTTGACAGAAATAAAGACAAACTTCAAGGAAGATCAGTTTCTTGACTGGACCCTTGAAAGAATTAGCATATTGAAAAGGGTGAACAACGTGATATCAAGAGTTGTTGATTTCTAGACAACGCGAACCCTTGAAGCATTTGTGACAGAGTTTTCCATCGACACAAGTACTTCCTTCAGTAAAGCTGAACAACAGTTTTTCAAAGGACCAAGGGGTAAGTACTTGAATTCATTTAGTTTGAAAATTAAAATGCTCTTGGCTAAAAAATGCATATTGCTGATAGAATCAGATTGCTAGATTTGTTGCTACTAACATATGTTTGGAAGCGAAAGTGACTTTGACGAGAAAAGTGGTTTGCTGCGAAGCAGTAAAAGATACAAGAGAAATTTTGGATCCTATACCCTAGGTCAGAATACCGATGATACCCCATTAATTTTAGAAGAACCTGAATCTCAAGAAACCTCTATTGTTAGAAACCCTCCTATAACTCCACAGCATAGATCTGTTCCCCCTGAGAACCCGTTGCAGTCTGAAGGTAACCCTAGCTCGAGTATTCCTGTCGTAGGTTAGTCTACCCCAGTAATTTCCCCTCCTCCCCCTCCCTCCCCCCCTAGATCCATTATGGCCCATATGAATGATGATATCAAGCTCCCTGTATTCAAAGGAACTGGATACGACGATCCAGAATAGTTTTGGTTCTTATGCGAAGCTGTTTGGACTGCTAAGAACATTATGGATAAAGATATCAGAAGAGCGTAGCTGGTCACTTCTTTTCGAGACCGAGCTTTGACGTGGTTTATGAAGTTTTCCAGTACTCAGAATCATGTCTTGGCTGATATTAAAATAGCAATGATCAAAGAGTTCAAGAAGCCTAAATCAAATTCACAGTGTATAATTGAACTGAAAGAGATTCAACAGAGACAAAGTGAATTAGTTTGGGACTTTGATCAGAGGTTCAAAGTTCTGCTAGATCAAGTTAGTTTCACTATTGGACCAGCACAGCATAAAGAATGGTTCATTGCAGCATTATTACCTCATATCAGAACCCCACTCATGCAACAGAAGGTTGCTGACCAACAAGAAGCTTTGAAAATTTCCATGAGACTGGAAACAGCTCCTGTCAAAGATAATTCTAGAATAGCCCAAATACAAGTGCAGTTGGCAGAAATGGCTCTGGAGCTCTGCGACATGAAAAAAGGGAAATCCATTTGAGAAGAGGTTTGGTGTACTCGATGTAGGACAGAAGGTCATGACAAGGAATAGTGTCCTGCATTAAGAAATTACCTAAGTACTGGTGCACCAAACCCATTTAACCCTAGTGTTCTATATTGTGAGATCTGTAGGACAACTGGCCAGCATCGACCTCAAGACTACTATCTGATGCAGAGATATGTGCAAGTACCTAAGAATCCCTATTGCAATTTTTGTAAGTCAGTTGGACACAATGAAGATGAATGTCGCAGCTTTGACATCATGAGAGAGCGAACCTATGATGCTTATAGGGTGCAAAATGATGCACAAGGAAATGATGGATATGGTTACTGTGGTAGTACATTAGGTCGAGGTACTTTGGGAGGTCTTATTGGTGGTGGTATTCCTGGAAGAGGTCGAGGCCAGGTTGTGTGCTATAACTGTAATCAGGTGGGACACCTAGCTAGAGAATGTCAGAACCCAACTATGACATGTTGATATTGTAGAGCATCCGATCATGTGATTGAGCAATGCCCACAGCTAATAGCCAAGATTCAAGAAAGAAATGGTGCTCCTACTCAAAATATTCAAATGATTGTTGTCGAGCAAAGACCTACCCCAGCCATTAATGTTATTACAAGGAGTGGAGCTACGACGCAAATGCAGAATAAGGAGAAACAACCTGATGAGGCTTGGGTTCATAAGACCCCAGAGAAAATTCCAACCTTCGATGTGGGAAGTGAAAAAAAAAAACATTTATGGAATCCAAAAAAGACTTTGCTAATCTGAGCATATCAGTAGCACCTATGCAACAGCTTCAACAGTAGTTACAGTCTCAAGAAGCTTCGACGGATAAAGTAAGTACACTGTCATCATTTCTATAGAGTTGTATGAAGCTCTTAAGAAATCAGAACGCTTTAAATGAGTTACAGAAATTTATTGCTTCTTGCGAACCTCAGCGAAGCTTTGGTAAAGAAAAAACTGTTAATAGAGTTAGAAGAACTGGAAGAGAAATGAGATTGCATGCTCAGATAGGAGAATATGACATGACTGATATCATTTTAGACCTAGGATCGGAAGTAAATGTCTTAACTAAACAGACATGGGAACAAATGGAAAAACCTGCACTTGAATGGTCCCCTATACAGTTGAGATTAGCCAATCAGCAGAATATTGTGCCCCTAGGAAGATTCCCTAGTGTTCCAGTAGACATTGATGGAGTCAGTACCGTAGCTAATTTTGAAGTCATTGAAATAATTGATGATAGCAACCCCTATCCAGCCTTGCTAGGAATTGAATGGGCAATGGAAAATTCTGTAGTAATCAACCTTAATAGCAAGCAGATGACTTTTGAAGGAAAAGGCTTGAGATTCATAGTACCCTTGGACCCTTCTCAAGGAGAAAGGTACACAGAGCTAGTCAGAGATGAAGATCAAGATGTTTTGGATCATATTTACAACATCATAGCTAAAGAAGAAGACTATGTCAACCCTACTACTGAAGGTGTAATGGATTGGCAGTGTAACAGTTCTTGCATGACTGATTCAGATGAAGGCTTGGAGAATTGGAAGAATAGGCTTTATGAACTACATGGACATCAATGTGCAAGAATTACCAAGTCTCTCAGATGGCTTGGCTCACAGACAAGAGTCTTACCTATTTTTGATGGCTTGACAGACCCAGAAGAGTTTATTGTACAATTCTCATAACAAGTACCAAATTCATAGAAAATGGAGACTCTAGATTCAGTATTTAGAGCCACAGCTTCCAGATGGTGGAATGGTCATAAAAAGTATATCCCTAGTTTGGGAGCTTGTCAAAAGTTCCTTCGCCTGAGATTCATGGATCAACCTCGGGAGGTGCGAAGCAGATTTAATGGTAAGACTAGCCCTCAGGAACATTTGGAGCAGTGCTACAAAACATGGAAGCATGTACCTCGTGAAGAATGGGTACATAGGTTTGTACACACTTTGGAATCTGTAGCAAAGTACTGGTATGTGGAGGTGGAGCTTCGCCATGGTACTGTAAGTTGGGATATTCTTGTTGATAGTTTTGTGCTCACATTTTCTATTAATGAGGTTTGTCCTGCTTTGGACATAGCTGTTAGGTTGATCCATACTAAAGTGTTTGATGATCAAGAAATAACAGAGTACCAACCTGATTGGAAGGAATAAGAAGCTAATACAGTAGAATGCTATAACCTCACAATTGACGAGGATGATGACCCATGCAAAATTAACATTCCTGAGTCAGAAGGACAATGCAAAGTACATGGACCAATAGTCGAAGCACCTGAAGTGACTCAGCCCTTGAAGACCAGGACAGTAAGCATCGGATCAGAAGAAAAACCTAAGTACGCTACCATTGGAGATTATTGGGATGAAGAAATGGTGAGCAGAGTGACCCAAATTCTCCATGAGTATCAGTACTTATTTCTGAAAAAGTTCTTAGAAATGAAAGGAATCATTAAGGTGGTGGAAGATATTCTGTCATGGATTGAAGCTCGAAGCGATGTCGAAGCTGGTGTCAAGAAGTGTCGAATGTCCTTATTATGGCGCAGCCAGAGTTACTAGTTGTGTCGAAGAAGGAAAGATGTCTTGGAGCTTAAAATACAACCATTGGAAGAAATCAAATTTGGCGGCGCCATTATGACAGATTTCATGAATGGATTCTATAAGAAGACACCCAGGATTGCGAAGTTCGCATTACGCATTTTTTAAAATTTTACAATTGAGTCCATGTCAGTTGATCGCGAACTTCAGGAATTGTTGAGGGAATTTGAATAGGGGGTTCTGCAGAACCTTATGAGCAATCCACCTGCGTCTGCACCCTGCGAAGAGACTGGGCCTAACACTGACTCAGCCAATGCAGACACGATCTACCAGGAAAAATTTTAAGCCCAAAGTTCATTCTAAGTGGAACGAAGACAGACACAAGAAATCAGGGAAAACACCAGAGGATCCTGAGATGAATCCATCTAGTTCAGCAGAGATCCCACCTAAAGGGGATGAGAACATTGCACCGCAGCATCCCCCATACCTTCATCCTATTCGACCAGGAGTTCAGCCACCTCAGCGAAAGACAAAGTTCACATTACGCACCCCTTTTCTACCACAGGGTGTGCAGTTGGTCAGAACCATGACAGGGAAAATAGACTGGCTTAAGTATGCAGACCATGATATGAATGATCGTGGGAAGTTTCCACAGTTCGCACCAAGAACATACTTGCACTTTGTCAAATATCAGGAGACTGGAGCGACATTACTAGAAGTGAAATAGTGGGCTGCTGGCTTGGAGAAAGCTGGCTTATTGAAGATGCTAAATGTCCCCCACTTCGGTCGCAGCACATAGGTGACTGTGGTAGTCAAGCAGCTATTGGCATTGGTGCATGATGGGCACTTATGGATAGGAGACAAGAGAATTCCTATTAATGGTGAGCTCATTCATAGGATCACAGGCTTACTGAAGGAAGGGCCTGATCCGAGGATCGAATTTCCTTCAAAACACGAAGATACGAAGCTAGCACAAAGCATGAAGGACCACTTCAGCCTGACGAAAGGGAAGCGAGGGTATCAAACCTCGACAATTCAACACCAAAACATTCACTTCACAGCTGAGCTCTTAGCCTGCAAAATGATGAGAAAGTGCAGAACACATGAAGTCTCTGCCCTGATTGTCAGTATTGCAGTGAACTGTGCCGAAGGATACATTTACAAATGGGTAGAGTACATTGCCAAGGAATTCCTCCAAGATGTCTGCTATGCACAGAAGAAAGGTAGAACCTTCCACTATTCATGGTTGATAGTGCTTATTGCACTGGTCGGATGGAAAGAACCTACCGAGGCATAGTTTGTTGAGGTGCCACCGAACATGCCTGGCGTAGCAAGGTACGCATCTCTGTGGGTGTCGCAGGACAAGGATTTACAATAGATGGCGAACTATGTATTCACCTTTTATATGATGAGTATCTCATATGAGATCCTAAACACACCTCGGCTTAGTAAGGAGATATTTTCTCAATATGCGGGAATAGCCAACTTCAAGGCCAACATGCACAATGTCTTCATCCAGGCCCATGCATATGATAAACATGCATGCTGGAAGTTGCCATATGTGGTGACCCAAGAAGACATCCTCATAGTAGTTCAACAGTGGTCGGCTGACTGGATGAAGGACACAGGGATGAAGCCCAACATTCCAATCCCTCCAGTCACCCATGTAGGCACTAGCCCTAGTCAGACACAGCAGAATGACCCACTCGAAGAAAGCGAAGAACAGAGTGAGTTGCAGCAAAGTGAAGGCGACTAGGGTGGTGATGGTGGAGATGAAGAAGAAGAAGAAGATTCGGTCAAAACCGTCTCAAACCCCAATCGACCAGATAAGCATAAGTCACCAGAGGCAGAGGAAGTGACCAGACCTCAGCCTAGAAAGAAAGCGAAGGCATCAAAGGACAAGAATATCGACGAAGATCCCACCATGACAAGTGAGGATCTTGATCAGGCTCTAACGAAGTCCACAGAAGTTCTCGCCAAGAAATGGTTAGAGTTTACAGCTACACACCTTGTTGCACTCAAAGGTGTAGCATAGAGGATTACAGAACTGAAGGACTTAGCAGAAAAATCAGCAATTGGTGCTATAGCAAGTAGTGCCCCAGTAAGTGCGCAGCCAGACACAAGACAATGGCCAGTTAGGGATAAAAGGGGACAAGTGTCAAGTGTATCCCTCATAATAATTGATGCAACATCTTGCTCGGAGATGAGCATGACAGTTGGAATAGATTACACCGAGATGTCTATGACAGAGTTTCATCTCTTCCAATTAGCAATCATGAAGGAGATCCAAGCACGAGACCACTACTCACAAATACAGTTGGAAAATACCATAAAGCAGAGTGAGAGCCTCGCAACGTAGTTGGAAACACCTATTTCAATAAATCTAGAAAAATTCTATTACAAGGACTTCTTTGACATTGAATTTTTTTGTAAACATTTTATTTATTTCATTTAATTTGTAAAAATTATGCATTAAAGAAATATTCCATTAAAATTGGAAAAACTAATCCTA
>LPNX010331905.1:0-60328 GCA_001517045.1 Pseudotsuga menziesii
CAATTGGGAAAAAAACCAACACTTTCTATTACTACAAAATTATATTTACAAATAGTTTGCAAGAACCAACTTGTTGGATGCACCAACACCCAAGTTTTTCAGCTACAAATAAATTATTTTCTAAAACCTTGTTTACCAATAACAACTAGAAGGAGGCTACGACCCTCTACAGGCATGCATCCTGTCCTTGTGTCTCCTAACCACCCTTATATGATAATTCAATCTTCGACTTCTGTACACTTATGGATCTTTCAATAAATGTACAAAGATGCTTGTTTGAAGGTTTAAAAATTTTCTTATATACCCTCAACCATGCCTCTTTATATAATAACCATGTATCTTCATTGTGACCCATCACAAATAAACAAATCATAAAATAACCTCTTCATTACAAAAAGTGCGACTCAATAGTGGGATAATGCATCACTCTGAATTTGCAATACTGACTCCGGCATATCAATTCTGACTAACAAATACAGTTAATATTTTGATATCTTTCAGTGATCCAGGCTCCAACTTGGTGACTTCACTATTCCAACTTCTTAACTTTCTAGCTTTCCAACTTTGGGAATCAAAGACTCCAAAAATCTAGCATTGGAAGCTAACGCTTCCGAATCCAACTTTCCATCTTTACACATTTCTAACTTTTGGAATGAGAAACTACAAAAAATTAACATTGGAAACTAACACTTCCAACTCCAACTTTCTTCCTACTTTTTGACTTTTCAAATTTCCAACTTTCCAAATTTCGTAATTAGAAAGTCCAAAAACTTAGCGTTGGAAACTAACTCTTCCGGCTTTGACTTTTTGACTTTACAGATTTTCGACTTTCTGACTTTTGGACTCAAAAAATTCAAAAACTTAATTTTCTAACATGTCACTTCCAAATCTGCCTTGCTGACTTTCCAATTTCTCACTTTTCTATTTTCAGATTCAAAAATTCCAAAATCTTTAACTGCCTCATCGACTTTCTGACTATGATATTTTGTTAAGGAGTTTTAACATTTTGTTTTTCCAATATATGCCTATTTCATCAATGTTTCCTTATAATCTTAGGTTGAAAAAAATTCCAATTTAATCAACAATATCCCCATCTAGAATTGATTGGAAACATCTTTCTTTGACATCAAAAAGGAACTTTTTCTTCCCCTTTGACAACAATGACAAATTTTCGAGAACCCCCCCCCCTCCCTGTAATGTTGCTCCATTTTTTTGTATACCTTCAGAATTATTGACATCTTTAATGCTAAATAAAGTGTATCATAGTATTTTACTAATAGTCCACATGTTTTTTTTAAATCACTCCCCCTGTGCTCATGTCTCCCCCGGTCAACATTTCTCTTTTTGTTGTGATAGGGTTTTAATCCTTTTAGTTAATTTTTAGTGATCAGGGATAATCCCCAATTTCTACCTAAGATAGAAAAATGATTCTTCATGTAATTTATTAGTAAAAATTTCTACAATTTGTGTGGAAATTGAACCCAAGCGATAGAACAATTACACTCACAAAATTGCTAATCAAACATGCAAAATTACAATCAAAGGAGACTGAAATTGGAGCATAACACTAATCTATATTGAATAAGTGTAAAATAGCCAACATTGTGAATTCATAAGCTTCTGCAATATATAATTACATGAGAGATTCAAATGCATAAGGATTCCATTTGAATTAGTCAAAAAGTAGGCTTACTAAATCTAGTCAAATCCCCCATAGGTGCATAAAGCGATTTCCAAATCCACATAGAGGCTCACAAATTAGAAAAGTCAAGTAGGAAAGATAATAAGGGATGTAAATACGACTCATACATGCTTTTATTAGGAGAAAAGGACGGAGGATGATGTGGGCAGAAAACAAGTCAACTACACCTAGTCTTGCTTTCCCTTTTGCCTTAATTCTCAATAAAACATGGAACTTTGCAGAAAAAGAAGATATGCACTTTGGAGGATCTGAAATAAATTAGAAATTCTAAATATGGTTTCCAAGAGGTTTCCCAAGCACTCCATGAATCAATTTTAGCAAGTGTTGACTTCTATGACATGTAGAAGGCAACTAGCATATAGTGGAAATAGGAGACTAGGTAAATACGACAAAAATGATTTAATTAACATCTAAGGTAGGTAAATATGGGTTGATTATTCTAAAAAACCCCCCTTAAGCCTAAATTTATGAGTAAATATCAGAAAACTCTAGGGCCTAGAAACAATGCTTAGTCACCATTTACATACTGCATGTCCATTTAACCAAAGAAAGAGACAAAAACCCAGTGGGAAAATCCTCCCTTAAACATGGACAGTAAAACAAAATTTGAAAATATTGTCATCAATCATGATTCAAAGCATGATCAACAATCCCCAACAGTGATTTGAGATTGCTAAATGTATTCTCACAAAAAACTTTGGTGAAGATGTGTGCTACTTGTTCTGAAGATGCGCAGAAGAGTAGGTGAATGGTGCCATCATGCACAAGCTATCTGATGTAGTGCATATGGATCTCAATGTGTTTGGTTCTCTGTATATGAACTTGATCATTGTAGATTCCAATGGTGCTATAATTATCACAATAGATAATAGTTGAAAAATATGATTCGAAGCCACACTCACCAAGTATTCCCTGCAACCACAAATATTGAGTTGCTGCATTTACAACTCCTTTGTACTCTGCTTCTGTAGATTAGAGTGCTATGGCACTCTGATTCTTGCTTGACCAGCTGATTGGTCCTTCTACAAACATGAACACATAACCTAATGTTGAATTTATATCTTTGTTGTCACCTGCCCAATCACTGTCAGTAAACCCAATCAAATCAAGATCAAATTTAGCTTTGTAGAATATCCCATGAGTTCTTGTTCCTTGAACAATGTTAAGGATCCTTTTGGCTACTCTCCAATGGATCTCATGACGCTGATCCATGTATCTTGAAGCCACACTAACTTCATAAGATGGATCAGGTCAAGTGTGTGTAAGGTAAAGCAAACACCCAATCAACTGCCTATATAGTGTATTATTTACCATAGGAGAAGAACTTGCTTCTTCAAGCTTAACTCCTGAAAGGAAGGGAGTATTGCTTGGCCTTCAATATTTCATGTTGAAATTGTTCATCAAATATAAGGCATACTTAGACTGATTTAATTTGATTCCATGTTGGGATTGATCAATTTCGAGACCCAATAATTGGATCAACAATCCCAAATCAGTCATAGAAAATGCATGGTTCATTGCATCCTTCAAGGAGGAAATCTCTTTCTTTGAACTTCCTATAATAAAAAGGTCATCCACATACAATAAAATAATAATAAACTAACCATGAATCAGATTCAAATAAACATTAGGATCAGACTTGCATCGAACAAAACTCAATGACAGCAGAAATCCATCAATCTTGGCATACCAAGCCCTGGGGGCTTGCTTGAGCCCATATAATGATTTTAACCTGCACACAAAAGATGGATTAGAAATAGACCCTTGAGGTTGCTGCATGTAAATATATTCAGTGATATCTCCATTTAGGAAATCATATTTCACATCCATGTGATGTACCTCCCACTGCTTCGAAGCTGCAATGGCTAAAGCTAGCCTTATGGAGTCCATCTTTGCCACTGGTGCAAATGTTTCATTGTAGTCAATACCATGTACTTGTGAGTAGCCATTTTCTGCCAATATTTCCTTATATTTCAAAGGTGAACCATCAGCAGAAAAATTACTCTTGAAAACCCACTTACATTGAACTAGCTTCCTCCCTGGGGGAAGGTCAACCAGTTCCCCAATTGTTGTTCTTCTGGAGCAAGCTGAATTCTTCTTTCATGGCTGTTTTCCATCTTGGATCATGTGCTGCATATTAATATGTCTGTGGGTCTGATTCAACCATCATATAGAACTTCTATACAAAAAAAGGGTCTTTCATACACAGGGCACTCTCCAACTGAGATCTAGTCCTCCTAGGGTCACTAAGATTTCCAGCTAGTTCCCCAGCTGCATGAATGGTATTTTCTGCCCATTTTGGTCTTGTAGGATTTTCAGGATATGAAATTAAATCATCATTATCAAACATATCAGAATCAACAAACTCATTTGTCTCTCCACTGACATTCAATGAATCTGGTGGTGAAGAAGACTCTCCAACTTCAACTGCTACTAAAGGCTCTTCTTGGAACTGAACACTTCTTTCAATGAAGGATTTGCTAGTGATCAAGTTGATCATATTGTACCCTTTTGAATCTTTAGAATACCCAAAAAATAGGCACTCTTGGCTTTGGGGCTGCAAATCCTTTCTTTTTTCAGTTGGAATTCTAGCCCAAGCCTTTGAGCCAAAAATATTGAAATGGGTCACATCTCGCTTATGCCCACTCCAAACTTTGAAAGGATTCATACCATCAAGCTGTTTATGAGGAACCGTATTCTGGATGTAGGATGCACATTTTATAGCCTCGGCCCAAAACTTTGGTGGCAAATTCTTAGCCTCCATCATGCAGGTCACCATTTGCTTCAGTGATCTGTTCTTTCTCTCAACAACACCATTTTTCTGTGGTGTGTAAGGGATTGAATGCTACATCTAAATACCTACATATTTACAATATAGAATGAAATTAGAATTGTAGTACTCACCACCATTTTCATATCTGAGGATCTTGAGTCTCCTCCGAAACTGGTTTTCAACCAAGGCCTTAAAGACTTTGAAGAGGTCAAATACTTCAAACTTATGCTTTAGGAAGTAAACCCAACAATACCTGGAAAAGTCATCTATGAAGGTCAGTGCATATTTTTCTTGACTCATGGACATATGAGGAAATATATGAGAAATGTCGCTGTGGATCAACTCAAGAGGTGCAAAGGTTCTCTCATGACTAGCTCTCTCAAATTTGTGCTCTGGGTGTTTTCCTAGGATACAACCTTGACATACTCCCTTGGAAAAATTAATCTTTGGTAACCCTATGACCATATTTTTTTCACTCAAATCAGAAAGATACTTATAGTTAATATGGCCAAATCTTTCATGCCAAAGCTTGCTTGCCTCATTAGCATGAATCAGAAGAGCAGAGGGGTTTGAGTAGGGTAGAAAATGGGAAAACATGTATACCTTTGAAGTGTGATCAACAACACCTTTTGCTATGAATTTTCCATTTGAAATCTCTATAATTTCAACATCATCAAAGGAGAATATGACCTTCTTTGGAGACCCTGTGTGAGTCATCTGATACACTGACAAGAGGTTAGAGGCAAGACCTAGAACATACAACACATTATTGAACTTACCATGGTCAAGATCAATCCTTCCTTTTCCCAAACTGTTAGTGAGAGAGTCATCTCCGAGAACTATTGGTGGACCTTTTGACATGTCAAGAGAGGAGAATGCGTCCTTTGTCAAAACCATATGTCTAGAAGCTCCAGAGTGTATGATGAAGCTAGGTGAGCTTGATGTGCCAACAACCAAAGCATGTACTCTCCATCTATCCTCTGAATTCGATCCTCCTTCCCTCTTCTTTGAGAAATTAGGAAAGGAGATGTTATTCTTCTTTAGGAGTTGGGTCAACATGGAAATTTGCTTTTTCATAAAAGAGCTCTCAGGATGATAGCCCTTATTCCAGTATGCACACTTACTCATTTCTCCTTTGTTCTTCTTGGAACCTTAGGGCTCCTCTTGAGACTTGTTCTTGTCTTTCTTTTGCTCAGTTGGATTCTTAGCTTTCTTCTTGGATTTTTAATCCACCCTTGAATCTCCAGAAACCAAATCTTGGTATTTGGAAGGTTTGATGGTGCCCATCATCACCAATTTATCTTGTTCCTGTGTGAGGGATTCCATGAACTCTGCAAGCTTAGGCATCTTCCAAGCTCGAGATGTCAACTTGGTTGCATGGAAGGTTGAAACAAACACTGAATATTTAGGACCAATATTTGAGAGTATGGCCAAAACTATTTTCTCCTCCTTCTTTTCAATCCCACATTGTTTTAGCTGCAAAACAAGGGATTTAAACTTGGAAAAATAGAGTTGCAAGGATTCAAAGCTGCTAGGACTTAAGGATATCAGTTCATTCTCAATTCGATGTCCTCTCACCTCATCTATCTTACCAAATATATCTAAAATCTTCTCCCACACTTCATTAGGTTATGTCAATCTATCAAGATGGAAGACGAGGTCTCTTGAAATGCTCAGACACAAAAGACCATAGGCCACATCCCTCTTGTTGTGCCATTTTATTTTATCTACAACTGCAATGGGCTCTGCCTTAGTTTCCATAGTCACCCTGTAGATACCTTTCTCTCTCAAAAATATCTCCATCTCAAATTTCTATTCATATAAATTAAATGGATTCAAGATGATCTTCTGAGATTGGTCCATAGCTCAGAAACTGTGCCCTTTAGTCAGCAAAATATGCTCCCAGTCAAGATGTCAAACTTGCAATAGCAATATGGAAGGAGATAAATTGATCTAAAAAGGATCTGATACCATGTGGAAATTTAACCCAAGTGATAGAACAATTACACTCACAAAATTGCTAATCAAACATGCAAAATTACCATCAAAGGAGACTGAAATTAGAGCATAACACTAATCTGTATTGAATAAGTGTACAATAGAAAACATTTTGAAGTCATAGGATTCTGAAATATATAATTACATGAGATATTTGAATGCATAAGGATTCCATTCGAAATAGTAAAAAAGTAGGCTTACTAAATCTAGCCAAATCCCCCATAGGTGCATAAAGCAGTTTTCAAATCCACTTAGAGGCTCACGAATTAGAAAAGTCAAGTAGGAAATATAATAAGCGATGGAAAGACAACTCATACATGCTTTTATTAGGAGAAAAGGATGGAGGATGATGTGGGAAAAAAACAAGTCAACTACACCTAGTCTTGCTTTCCCTTTTGCCTTATTTCTCAATAAAACAAGAAGTTTTGCAGAAAACGTAGATATGCACTTTGGAGGATCTAGAATAAAGCAGATATGCTAAATATGGTTTCCAGGAGGTTTCCCAAGCACTCTATGACTCATTTTTAGTAAGTGTTGACTTCTATGACATGTAGAAGGAGACTTTCATAGAGTGGAATATAGGAGACTAGGTAAGTAAGACAAAAATGATTTAATTAATGTCTAAGGTAGGTAACTATGGGTTGATTATTCTAACAGTTTGTTCCTTGGTATCAATATACTCCAATTTAACCACTTTTTGAGACACTTGCTCTCTCAAAAAATGATATTTTATTGGGATATGTTTTGTCTTAGAGTGCATACTAGGATTTTCGGATATGTTTATAGCACTTGTGTTGTCACAATGTATCAAAACCGAGTCCTTATAATTCATAACTAGATATTATAATGTTTGTTTCATGCAAATGACTTGAGTACAACATGATGGAGCCGCAATATGCTCAACTTCTATTGTAGAAAGTGAAATGAAGGACTATTTTTTGCTTAACCATGTCACCAAGCAATCTCCTACATAGAATGCTGCTCCACTAGTGATTTTTCTATCATCAATACTTCCTTCCCAATATGCATCAGTGAATTCCCTCATAGTGAAGTTATTTCTTTTTGGATACCATAATCCATAAATCATAGTACCTTTAAGATATATAAGATTTATTTTTACTGCAATCACATGTGTTTCTTTTGGGGTTGATTGGAATCTGGAAACCAAACCTATAGCATGCATTAAATATAGTCTTGTAGTTGTTACATATAATAAAATACCAATCATTGGCCTATAAATAATATGATCTACCTCTAAATATTCATCATCCTTTCTCAATTTACAACCAGTGACCATAGGAGTACTAATAGGTTTGGAGCCTTCCATTTGAAATTTTTCAATGTCTATTTGATATACTTAGTTTGAGTGATGAAGATCCTATTTTCTAATTGAGATACTTCTAAACCTAGAGAGAATGTTATTTCTTCTAACATTGACATTTCAAATTCCTTCTTTATTTCTGAAGGAAAGTTTACTCTCATAATTTGTAGATGACTTCCAAATATGATATCGTCTACGTAGACAACAACAATGATCATATTTTTGTTTTCAAACTTTATATAGATTGCTATTAGTGGCCCCTCTTCTATATCTTTTCTTCTTTAAATATTTTTCAAGTCTTGAGAACCATGCTCTTAGAGCTTGATTGATACTATAGAGTTCCTTTTTTAGTTTGCACACATAATCTCTATTTTCTAATAGAGGAAAATGTTCATTCTATTCAATATAGACTTCATATTCAAGTTCTCCATTAAGGAATGCAGATTTTACATCCATTTGGTATACTTTGAAATTTTTGTAGCATGCAAATTCTAAAAACATTATAATGGCTTCAAGTCTTTCCATAGGTGCAAAATTTTCTTCAAATTCAACACCTTCTTTTTGAGCATATCCCTTGCATACTAGTCTAACCTTGTTTCTTATTACTTGACCATCCTCATTGAACTTGTTCTTGAAAACCCATTTGGTCCCAATAATGATTTATTCCCTTAGGTATTGGAACAAGTTCCCAAGTTTGTTTTTCTCTATTTGATCCATCTCATCATTCATAGAACTAATCCAATCATCATCTTTTCTAGCTTCTGTAAATGTCTTTGGCTCAAATAATGAGAGTAATTCTTGTTCTTCAAATAGTAGTTGTCTTCTTGTTTGGTCTCCTGCATCCTTTTCACCTATGATTAAGGTTTCATTATGATTCGTTTGGATTCTTCTAGATGGAGTTCTTGTATCAATTCTAGGAGGGTCTTCATATTTGATTTCATGTGCTTCTTGATATTCTTTTTCTTATTGCTCTAAAGTCTCATGCTTTTGAGAGTCTTCATCTATCTCTTCATCATTAGTTTCTTCATCATCCACACTTTCTTGGATTTGTATTCTTCTTAGATCGGTGTCATAAATAGTTACATTTTCACTTTCTATGATCTTGTGTAACCTTATATTGTAACATATGTATTTCCTTTTGATGGAATAATACCTAAGAAATATGCCTTCATATATTCTAGAGTCAAACTTCCCTAGATTATCATCCTCTTTTTTTATGTAGCATTTACTTCCACAAACTCTAAAATACTTAACTAAAGTTTGTTTTCCAAACCATAGCTCATAAGGACTTTTTCCACTATTTACTCTGAGTTGTCCTATGTTTCGTACATAGACATATGTATATACTGCTTCTCTCCAATATCCATGATAAATTTTTTGTTTCATTAAGCACAGTTCTAACTGATTCTTGGATAGTCCTATTTTTCCTCTCAACAACTCCATTTTGTTGAGGTGTTTTGGGGGTTGAAAATTACTTTTTGATTCCATGAGTTTCACAATACTTATTGGATTCATTTGAGGTGAACTCACCACCATTTTCTTCATTTTCAATAAGTTCTTTGAAGTATTTGAACTTCATAAAGGCTTATGATTTTTCTTTAGAAAATGCCACCCAAGTCATCCTTGTATAATCGTCGATTAATAACATGAAACAATGCTCACCTTGAAATATTTTAGTCATTGTAGGTCCACAAATATTAGTGTGATATATTTCTAATTGCTAAGAGGTTGTATGCTTTTTGACCTTGAATATGGTTCTTGTTTGCTTCCCATGTAGACAATGTCTACAAACATCATTTGGTGGTTTTATGATCTTTGGAAAATTCCTTAAAGCTCCCTTCTTACTGAATTTTATAAGATTGTTTAAGTTCAAGTGCCCCATCCTTCTAGATTCCATAGAAAACTTTCATCATTTTGACTCATATAGAAATTTTCTTCATTTTCTAGAATATACATATTGCTTGGAGTTCTCACAGTAGTCTCGAAAAGTTTTCCTAAATATTTTCTTGTAATTTCACACTTCTTGGAATCAAATATACATATGTGTCCTTGATCACATGTTTGGCTCACACTTAAGAGATTAGTTTTTAATTTCTTTATAAGAAAAACATTTTTAGCTTTCATTTTGTCTTTGAGAACCACCTTCTCCTTCCTAATAAGTTTAGAGGATAAGTTATCTCCAAAAGTGAATTTTCCTTTTTCATTTCTTTTTAAGCTTATAAACTTGTTTGGATCTCCTGTCATGTGTTTTGAGCATCCACTTTCCACATTCCATATATTTTGTTTTTCTCTTGCACATAGATCTATTGAACATTTCACATCTTCCTTCTTCTTCCAAATATTCCTCTACTCATTACCTTCATATTTTGTGGTGTCATTCTCCATAAGGATCACTAGTTTACAATTTCTAGCTATGTTCCCTTCGTTACCATATTTGTAACATTCTATATGATAACTCTATATAGGAGAAAAGGAGTTATGGTTTCATCCTTTTGGATTTCTTCTAGTAACATTCTTTTTATAGAAAATAGATTGTGATGTAATGTCCTTACCAATAGGAATCACTAGTTTACAATTTATATCTATATGTCCTTGGTTACCACACTTGTAACATTCTATGCCATACCTCAGTAAGGGTGCAAAAGAATTCCTCTTTCCTCCTTGAAAAAAACTATAATTTCCATTCTTTTATAGATATTTCTGATTATGTTTTTGGTGTGTTTTAAATTCCACTACTTTATGTCCAAAATTCTTACATACATAACAATTTCCCAAAAAGAGTTGTTGATGTTTGCTTAGCACATTATCTGTCCTGATTTCATTTTGAGAAGGAGAATTTTTTTTTACTATATTCATTTACAACCAGTATTATAAGTGCATTAGAATAACTTCTTTTATTTCCTTCATTTACGAAAATGATTGTTCTGACTTCTTTCCTTTTTCATAATCTACTCTAGTTTTACTACTGGGTGATATTTGGCAACTTAGGATGTCATCTAGAGTTTTTGTGTTTCTCTTAAACTTTGATTGAAATGATTATTCATCATTCTTGCTTCAAAGAAACATCATTTTATATTCAAACTTTTCTAAATATTTTTCTCTTTTCTTGAGCTACCGTTCTAGATTGTTTTTAACCTTTTTGGATTCTTTAAAGATGATTGTTTAAGTCAGCAATCATTCTTTCTGCATCATTGTTTTTCTCCTCAAATTATGTCAGATGAATTTTTAGTTTTTTGTACATCCTCTTATACTTCCATAATTATTCAAGAGCACTTTTAAGTTCTTCTTCAATATCTACCACACCTTCTACTTCTTATTTAGATATTATGTTCTCTATTCCCTTAAATAATACTCATTTTCACTAGACTCATTTGAGTAGCTATCATCCATGGAATACAAGTTTTTCTTTTTTATCTTAAGTTTGTTCTTGTATATTGTTTTAATCTTTTGATCTTTCTTATGACTCCAAGTTTCGTCATCATCACTATCCTCTTGTTTTGGGTAAGGAGATTTTGAGGCATAGTGACCAATATTTCCACAATTAAAAGATTTCAAGGGTAGCTTTCCTTTGTACTTTCTAGTACCTCTCTCAATTTTATTGATAAAAAGAGCTTCTTCATCATCTAAGTTTTTTGAGTAGTTTTTGGATAAGGCTTGATACTTCTTTCGATCTTTTGAGGCTTTAAATGCTTCCTTTTTTCTTGATGGTCCATCTAGTCCTGTTCTCATATCATAGGCAATAAATATCCCATGTAGTTCATCTAATGTCATAAGTTCAATATCATCTCGTTCTTCTAAGGTAGACACCTTTGAGTCACATATCATTGGTATGGTTCTTAATACCTTTTTCAACAACTTCTTTTTCCTTTGTTTCTCCTCCCAAGATTCTAATAGCATTAACAATTTCATCTACTTTTTGAAGATATTTTGCAATGTCTATCTCTTATTTCATTTTTAGAATTTCAAACTGCCCTTTGTATGTTTGAAGTTTGGATTGTTTGAATTTATAAGATCATTCGTAAACAGTTTTTATTTTTTCCCAAGCATGTTTGGATGTCTTACATTGCATAACTTTAACAAACACTAATTTTGTTAATCCATTTAATATTGCATTCAAATATTTTGAATTTAATTCATATTGATCTAGTTCACCTCTATCTATAGGTAGGTTGTCTAGTACTTTATACTCTTTTTCAACACAAATCCAAAACTTGCATCCAAGAGACATTAGATGGCATCTCATTCTTATACTCCAGAATGCATAATTTTCTCTTATAAATAATGGAGGTCTGTTGGTAGCTAACCCTTTGTGTTGATCCATATTGATATTTAATAGGATCTTCCTTCTAGTGATTTAAACTATAGTGAAGGATCCCACTCTAATACCAATTTTTTGAAATTCAAGCAATAATGAGAGGGGGGTGAATAAGTATTGATCTATCTTATTCAATTTTTATCACTTTTAAAAATAAATTCAACAATAGAATCCCAATTGGGAAAACCACCAACACTTTCTATTACTCTGAAATTAGATTTATAAATAGTTTGCAAGCACCAACTTGATGGATGCACCAACACCTAAATTTTTCAGCTACAATTGAAGGATGAACCAACATCTTGTTTACCAATAACATGTGGATAGAGGCTACGGCCCCCTTCAGGATTGTAGTATGTCCTTGCACCTCCCAACCACCCTTATATTATAATTCGATCTCTGACTTTTGTACAGCTATGGATCTTTCAAAAAAAGTATAGAGACGCTTGTTTGAAGGTTTAAATCTTTGTTTATATACTTTCAACCCTTCATCTTCGTAGAATAGTCATGTATCTTCATTGTGACCCTTCACAAATCAACAAATCATAAAATAACATCTTTGTTACAAAAACTATGAATTAACAATGCGATACTGCATCACTCCAACTATGCAATCCCGAATCCAACATACCAATTACGACTAACAACTACACTTTATATTTTGAGATTTGTCAATGATATTGACTTCAACTTGTCCATTCTGTCCTTTTTAATTTCCGACTTTTTGACTTTCAGAATCATAAACTCCAAAAACTTGGAATTGGTAGCTAACTCTTTCAACTTCGAATTTATGACTTTCTGACTTTCGAAATCAACAACTTAGCGTTGGAAAATAATGCTTCCAAAGATGACTTTCTTTCAACTTTCTGAATTCCTGACATTCAAAATCATAAATTCCAAAACCTTAGCATTGGAAACTAACGCTTCTGACTCCTACTTTCTAACTTTCCGAATTTACAGATTTTTGACTTTCCAACTTTCAAAGTTGGAAACTCCAAAACCTTAATGTTGTGACATGCCACTTTTGACTCCACCTTGTTGAATTTTTGACTTCTGAATTTCTGAGTTTCGGTGTGAAATTCCAAAATATTAAACCACCTCTCTGACTTTTTGTCTGTGATGTTTTGTTAAATATTTTTAACATTTTGTCTCTTTCAACCTATTCCTATTTCATCAATATTTCCTTATGATGTTTGGTTGACAATAATTCCAATTTAATCAACATATAGGACTTGTAATACTCCGCTATCATAATATTGTTAATCATTATTTTCAACGACTATATCCTTTCTTTTTTATGAGCTCAGAGATGAAAATTACAACTTTTCAAAGTTTGCTAATTTCCCCAATTTTGAACTATTCATGTAGTTACACTTAATATTGGGGACCAACTTATAAGTCGTGTACAAGAAAATTTGGAAATAAATGAATTTTTTTCATACTAGCTGCTGACAGACCATTTGATTCTAAGTAATTGAGCACTTTCATATTTCCGATCCTTTGCTCCATTCAATTTCTGTTAAATTTTGGAATTGCCAATTTTTAACTTTTGTACTTTTTTTCTCAATCTTAGAATTTTAAGAAAAAAATTCAATCTTTCAAACTAATAATTTTTGAAAAATATTCCATTAAGCAAATCATTTTAGCTTGTTGAGAAGGTAAAATGTCAAGTTCATAATTTTTTCTGATTTGGACATATTGGGTCACTTTTACCTCCATGTTTTCCAAAATCATAATTGTGTGCACCCAAATAGTGGATTTTAGTTTTCTTGTGCACCTATGGTCCATACCCTTTGGGATTTGTTCAAAATTCACCTAGTGTTTTTCCCTAGACAACAACTATGCCACAATAATTTTATCCCCAATAAATACCTCGTCAAGTGACTATATATTTATTTCTCAATTTCTAAAAAAATTGAGTGGAATGATCATATGCCCTTTCTATCAATCTTCCAGTCCTTTTCATACCTTAAAAAATCCCAAAGTTTTAATCAATTTTGAGTTATTATGATCGTATTATAGCCAAAATAAAATTTTGTCCCTAGACTATTTTATACTTTTATGTACTATTGATGTGGCATGACATGTGGTCATCTATGTGGAAGTGGGGTCCTACATGTCAACACTAGGTGTGTCCATGTCATTTATTTCCTATGCCATGTTATATTCCATCAAAGGAATATTCCAAATCATCAGGATTCCTTAGGATTCTAACACCACAATTTAAACCTCTACAGCAAGAATCTTGAGAATAGTCAGGATCAACTAATCTCAAATCGCAAAATGATCGAGGTCATTCTAGTAGCGCAACATGTGTGAGTTCCTGTAAGTTCACTTGCATGAATGGTACAAATTTCACTATTTTGTGGACTTGGATTAATATCAGTCATTTGTGACAATACTCCTCAATATAAGCTATGATCACCATTATGTGCTTGAATAATCTAGCGTTATCTATCAAAAGTTGCATAAATAATCTCAACCATTCGCGGTAATAGTCCATGTGTTGAGTCTGCACATCTCCATTTTTGCAAATGGTCACAATTTCACAATGAAACATGTGTGATTAAATCTTATTCATTTGTGGGAGAGGTACCCTCATTATCCTTTGATCAAATTCCCTTGCATGAATGGTGTAGATTTTTTCATCTAACCTTATCAATGAAATTTGGCTTGTTTGTTGGTAAGCTTCGACAATGTAGTGTTGTGCGAACAATGTAGATTTATAGAGAGAACTTGCACAATCCAATATGAGTTGTTTATCATATAATTTTACTGTCATATATCATAAAAAGAGTATAAATAAGCAATAAGAGAGTAATCCATGCCTTAATAATGAATAATATATATGAATGACAATCCTCTTCGAGGGAGGAACGTCCTTACACAATGTACTGTGTACTCAAGAAAAGATAATATACAATGCTTGCTCAAATGAAAATATCTCCTTCCTATATATAGGAGACAATGGTGTATAATAAAAACTAATAGACCCAATCCTACATCAATAATATATAATACATCACCATATAGGGTGTAAAGTTCCACACTATAGGGGGAACTGTGCCCAACATTTGGGGATTAGCATGCCCCTTCCCTTCATACAACTATTTTCCTCAACGCTAGGTAGTTGTGGATGCATCTGCATGAAATCATCATCTTCCCATGCCGAATTTGTAGCTGTTAAGTTGTTTCACTTGATGAGGTACTCAATAATAGCTTTATTTTATAGTTGTTTGGTCCATTTTTTTATGATTTGGTTAGGTTCCCATATGATTTATGCTTCTTCAAAACTCCTTTGATGGTGATGTTGATATTCCCATAGTTTCATCTTGTTTTTTGACATCATTGGGATTTGGAGAACTGTTTGTCAACACTCTATGTGATTTTCCACTGCTTGAATTGTATATTTTCTTGTCACTGCTTGGACCATTAGTTCCACTTCATTCTTCTAGACATAGGGTTATTTGTAAGGTATGATCATAGAAGGAACACTTCCCATATTTAAGTTAATAGCATTGTCCAAATCTCAAATAAGTGGATGACTTATTGGAATATCTTCAAATACCTTGGAAGGATTCTTAAGGACCTTTTGGATATATGACAAAATAGGATCGAGGGATAATTTTAACAACACCCCAAAAATTTATATGTATAATGAGTGGGCGAATATCCCTAATATATAGGAAAAAATTAAGCCCATTTTATCAATAAAATAATATGTATATATAATGCTTTCGCTAATCTTTCCTTCTATTATAGAATCTTGTAAAATTTTGGTGAATCTTTCACTAATTTATAAGATATTATAGAAACTTGGTGAATATTTCTTTGAATTATAAAATATTGTAAAAACTTGGTGAATCTTCCATTAAATTATAAAACCTTGTAACATCTTGGTGAATATTTTGTTAGGAATACTCAGCGTTTGATTTTGCAAATTAATAAGGTAGTGCAATAGAAGAGCATATACCAAATATTGACTCTTGCAACTCCTAGACACTCAAATGAACAAATACATGAACGAGGAGAGGAGATATTTATTTATACATTTCACAAGCAGTATTGGGTCACTAAAAAATGGCAATGTTGGTTAAACACAAGTACACTAACTATATTTAGGGAAAGTGGGGAATCTATTTTTTTTTATCTTGTCCCTCAATGTTCCAAGAGACATGTGGAGACTCAAATCTTGACATACCGACAAAATTAAAGAATTGAACACTTTACACTGTGGAGTGATTATGACACCCATGAACCATTATTACAATGCAGAGTATTATCGAGAACCACAACCTTGGTTTCCCTTTGATACCATTTAACACAAATTATTTTCCTTCCTAGTAAAATTTTAGAAAAATATTCTAAAAATTAAAATTCATTGTTTCCAATGATTGTAACCATTGAACTCCTAATACAACATCAACACTCCCCATTGGGATAGTTTAAACATGACATGTTTGGAACCAATACTCTTAGGATATAATAAAACCCTAATAACATCGAATGATCCCTAAGAATCAAGAGTTCCCTAGAATTCAATAGGGCTCAAAAAGCATCCATGATAGAAAGCATGATAAAAGGTAAATTTACAGTATAATAATCGATTATAGTTGTGGAATAAACACATAAAAAAATGATAACAAGAATACCCTGTTAATTATTGGATAAAAAGCATGATGCAAGTTTGTATTCTTTTATAAATTGCATGTACAACATGCCCCTTCAAGACATAATATTTCGACAACGGAGATGTTATGCGAAGATTAAAATGTCAAGAAAACTAAGAATGAAAAGTGGAATTTCATTAACTAGAACCTTCACCCCACAAACACAATCCAATGTTGGTGAAGCATTAATCACTGTAGCCTTTATATAGAACAAAATATCCCCTAATTTTCCCTCTAATACTAAAAATAAAGGGCTCAAAGAAGGTATCACATGAAATTGACTAAAATTACAAGTGAATGCAACCAGGTTCCCAAATTACAAGGAAAATGGGGGACAATATAACCCTTGGGAGCGTCCATTACTGAAAATTGGGGGCGAAGAAGTGATTTCACTATATTTTCTCTAGAAATTAGGGGCAAAATATAGATTGAAGGGATATTTTTCTAGGGAAAAAATATGTCTTTTCATTTTCCTCATAATATAGGAGAGGCTATTCTTTTTGGATTTACTTTTTTTTTTTTTCTAATAAATACTGGGCAAATACATTTTAGCTGAAAAAATTCCTTTCCATATAAAAAAAATATCCCACTAATTTTCTATAACCCCCTTAATATAGACCACAGGATATATATATACCCTAAAATCATCCATGATATTATCCTTACGTATTTTCCCTTTTTCGAAATTTATTACAATGACCAATGTTTCACTTTTTTCCCAATTTCGACCTTTGACTAGTTGTGAACTCTACGTCTCCAAAATGGTCCAAATGCTCCTAAATATTCACAAAAGGTATATGAATGATATTAAGGTTTGAATATGATTTTCAGGTAAGCTTTATTACCCTCTAAAGGCTTGTTCAAACTTGTTTAATATTCTTTTCAAGGTAGGATTTTTTACTAGTAATTTGGGGTTTTAATCCCCCCACAATGAATACTGAAAATGGATTCCCAAATGAAATAAATACAAATAAAATTTATGAATGGAATAAGGGGACATGTAAAGCATATCAATATTAACTCATATGCATCACCATTCAACTTTTAATGTCTGCTACAACTCTCTTAAATCATATGAAAAAAGACTAGTTTTAACCTTGGGGGGAATGATAGGAAAACTTCTCCAAATGCTATGAAACTTTAAAAAATAACTCCAAATTAATGTACTGAATATTAAAATCATATAATCCATCAATAAAATTCCATTCATCCATAAACCATTAGTATTTTACTTATCCATTCGAATCTATCAACATTATATTGGTTCACAACAAGGTAGTAGGGAAATGGCATTGTTTCTTCATTGTTTAACATTTATACATGAAATATTTTGGGTATTTAGACCTGAGAGTATTATAAAATTTCAAATACATAAATAAATTTCCATTCATCCATAAACCATCAGTGTTTTAATTATCCATTCGAATCCATTAATATTACATTAGTTCACAACAAGATAGTGGGGAAATGGCACTATTCTTCATTGATTAATATTTTTACATTAAATATTTCAGTATTTTTACCTAAGAGTCTAATAAAATTGAAATTAATATCATTTAAATCAGAAAATAAAATAATGGGACATTATAAGCTTCCCTAAAGAGATCAATATCTCACCCAAAGCGCAATCGCTCCAAGAGCAAGAATATGCTACACAACTAGAAATGGTTGAGAGAAAGTAATGCAATAGAAAAAACCATAAATTTCCCTATAAATTACACCTAAAAATAAAAATCCATTAAATATCCATGAAATACCTGAGTGGCCTCTCCAAAAACCAACTTGGATGAAAATCTTTCACCCTTGAAATTGGCTAAGGCAAGAAAACCAATCATCCACTAGTTCTCACAATTCACAAATGACAATTTATCAAATGAAAAAATCTCTTCACTTGGTTTATTCCTATATTTTATAAAAATCCTTATTCTTCTAAGGTTACCAATTATTCCACAAACTCAATCCAATTCAAATTTGGGTGCGTGCTCAAGATTTCCCATGTGTCCTCCATTTCCTAAACTTCCATCTTCCCCTAATTTGAGTAGGAACCCTTTGAGCTTCCCCAAAAAACATGAGAGACCTCTTGGATGATATATTTTTACTTGAAATTTTATATATGTCATATGTAATTCCTCATATTTGATTCGTGTCATAGGTGTCATAGCATCTTCATCATTGTTGTCGCAGAGCTAGGCAATCTAGTCCAAGTGTCTCACTAGCTTTAAAATGCCTCTTCCTCTTCCATGGGAGTTATTGTTACACTCCAATTAGACCTTAATTGATCCATTCCAAGTATATTGACCTTCCAAATAATCCCAATACCCTTGGGATTCTTATGGATTCGAACTGACAAGAGGAGGATGCCATGTGGGATAAAAAATCTAGCTTGTGTCGGTCCCACATTCTATATGTTTTTTCATGATCAATTTTCACTTTGATTTTCTCTTGTATTTATTTATTTATTTATATCCTTTATTAAATATTTATTCCATTCTAATTTTCAAACATCATTTATTGTCCCCCTTATTTTAAATCCCAAAGCTTCCACCCCCAACCTAGGAAACTAGTAATTTTCCTCCTTGGCAATTATTTGACCCTTAGCATCAATTTGAAAAAATCTCATGAATATAGAAAATGTTATTAGGCCATTATTACGCAATGAAAAATTTGAGACATGAAAAATCCTCCCTTCCCAATATTACTTGTCCTCAATCAATTTCAAACATGGGTGTTGAAGAACCTACTTTCTGTATGATTCTTTGAAGTTGCACTTGAGCTATCCAACTTTGAGTCTTTGAGATTCCATGAATATTTTAGAGAGGAACCACCATGCTTGCTACTGAAATAATATGATTAAAATTACTTTATTAAGTGGGGAATCCATCTCCCATACTACTTGTTTCCAAAAAAATTTGAAATCAATGGGACTAAAAACTATCCCAGGGTCCCATTTCTTGTATTACACTACAACAATTAAGAGTGCTCCCCAACTCATACCATTAGGAAAGAGAATTCCAGGATCCCATTTTCTTGTATTCATTATTTCAAACATCATGAGTACATAATATATATAATAAAATTACATAACAACATAATAAAAATGTACATCAAGGAAGTGCCTCATCAAAATATCATGAAAGTTCTTATACCTCCAAGTAAGTAGACTGCCATTTGCCAAGTACATACCAGCTTCAAGTGACCAATCAAATATTCTCCAATGACATAGGTGAGTATCCCATGTCCTATAATTATGCTCCAAAAGGATGTGATATGCATCCAAATATTCAGCCATGTATTATTTCATCCAATAACTGAATGAATAATCTCCACTAAAATCTAAACCAAATAATGAGAAAAGAAAACATGAAAAATTCAAGTGGATCAAAGAAGTCTCATCAATATACCCATGAATTTTATATCATCATGAAATAATAGAGGATTTTTATTCCAATAATAATTTTCTTCAATCACATATCTCTTCACCCAAGTGTGGGATGGAGTTCCTCCAACATCAAATATACTAGGCAAGGAGCAAGGAAAATCATGAGTCGCCAAGTGACTCAAGTGAACATCATATCTGCAAACATGTAGATGTGTATAATCATAATGTAACAATGGATGCTGCTGCAAATTTAGATAAGAATGTTCTCCAATGATGTCATCATAAAAATTAAATCTAGGAGTTCCTTACTCCTCATGTGGCACCATAAAAAAGAACCCTTTCACCCATACTTCATTGAGAGTAATGCTGAAAAACATGGAATTGTAGGATGTAGGAGAATGCAATAACTCACCCAAATGATAAAAAAATTTAGAAGTTTCATCATGGGAAGGATACATATGGGAAGTGTTACAGAGAGAAATTCCTATGGCTTGGGGTACCACAACAGATAGCTTGACTCCAGAAATCAATCCTTTGCAATATGCAATAGAAAGTAAATGTATAACACTAAAGGATCAGACCTCGTACCTTATTCGAGACGGTTGAAGTAGATCCCTTTTGAACTTTCCAACTTTAGCTTGGATTGATCAATTACTTCCTCAACAACAAGTAAACAATACAAGCATACTATATATCATGGTGTTAGATCTATTCTAGCATATATAATCAACAATGTATAAACATTTGAAATCATCCCATGGATAAAATATTCATTCAAACACACATTATTGGATAGAAAAAGATATTTCTATTAACATAAATCAGATATTACAATAGATACAACCTCTATTGGTACGTCTACGAACCAGAGAAATTGAATCCCCCACTTGGGCCTCCACCACCTCAATCCTCCATCTCTCGATAGCAAGCTCACAAGAAAAAGGCAAGCTTGGGAAGAACACAAAAGTGCTCCAAGGGACAAAGGGATGTAGACTCAAGCATAAGTTCTGGCAACAATGGACTATAGTTTCTTTGCTCTCAATTCTCTCATATGCCTTCAATGTACCATAGAGTTCCTTATATAGCTTTTCAAAGGGGTAATGAAAGGTCGAATATGAGTGATCTCAAGGCATAGGGAAGGCCAGGAGTCAAGTGAGTCAGATCCATGTCAAGAAAAACTCCAAAAGGATTTGGATTTTGTACACATCCTGATGTACACGGTTTTAGGGGTCAAACCCACGTATATACGTGATTAAGGGTTTAAAAGTCACATGTATCATTTTTCACATGTTTTTAGGGATGGTTAAGGAAACATCAAAGGACAAAAAATGGTCCATGGGGTATAAGGAGTCTACAAAGGGATAGGGGAAGGCCATACAAAGTGTGATTCACCTGGAGTGGTAAAATCAGCTATAACAGATGCCCCCTAATGTGTGAGGTCAAAGGGGTCATACGATGGTCGAAATACATTATAAGTCCATCCCAGAAGTGGAGTGATGAAGAATCCCAACTGGAAGACCAGACACCCAATCAGCATTGTACAATGATACATCTCTGCACATAACTGCAAATACATATAGCAGTCCCGGATACATAAGAGTACAATGGCCATGAATAGGCATGATAGAAGATATCACATAAGTGGTCATCGTTACGTACAATATACATAGATCACAATATCCATGATGAAGATATACAAAATACCATGATCTCCATAATGGCTGAAGATATATAATAGATCAAGATCTCCATAGTGGCTAGAAATGTCTGACATATACTGGAATCAAGTCACGAGAGCTAAAATCTCATGAACACTGAAACGATCAAGAAGGTATCATATAAGAGGTGCCACCAATATGGAAATTCTTCTACACAAACCGCTACAAGTACATGTCCTACTATGTTAATAGAGGTGTCGAGGTCGAACATAGTAGTCCATCATCTGATTACCGTTCATTGATGTATACCATTAACAGATGCGGGATCACCCATCGATAATGAAAATGGGAATCAAGGTACTAGAGTGCAAACTAATAAGTGTGAATAAATGTGTTGAGGTCAAACACTTGAGAGGATCCATCGATCAGGGGACATTGATGTATACCCAAAGACTATCGATGGTGAGAGAACCTACCACTAATAACTAGAAGTCTCAAGGCACTCAAAATGACTCTAGATTCTGATCCCAAAATAAATGATCTGAAGTCGATGGGATATCACATCCGCTTGCACTTATGCATTGCCTTATGACTGTTCTATCTTAAACTTAGGTATGAACCCATTCCATGGTATCTCGAAACCTTCATGCTGATGTTAGAAGTGGTACTATGTGAATGGTAGAACTTTCCTATATGTGGGTGTCCTGGTTAGCTCCCTTTTGCATTTGGTACCCATGCTGTGAGTCCTCTCTTAGGTCCAATAGTCCCTTTTAGTCTCACCATGTCCTTGAGCAAGAGCTTCATACTCCTCTTGAAATTTATGCTAGCCATTTCCCCAGGACTCCCTTATGTAAAGTTGTAATTGCATTAGCATGAACTTTTCCTACCTTATTCAGCTTTATTCCGACTTCCCTGACATTGTGCTTCAGCCATATAGCCCGAGCTTGTCTCATGTTTAGCCATGCAGAGCAATTTTATATATCCTTTGCAGCTTGATTCCCTTTTTACCTGCAGGGGATTTTTCCCCCAAGTGTCGATATCCTACACGTGTCCTTGCATTGAGCATAGGTATGTTCCACTACTTGGAACTAGTTTGTTTTCCCCTATGACACTCGTCTCTTCCTATTCTGTAACTATAAAGTAGTTTTATTATTTTCCAAGATTTTTAAATATTTGAAAAAGTCCAAAAAAATCAAAAACCCAAAAAGCCAGACAAGGAAAGATGTTATCTTTGGTAGCTATCGAGTCGTGTCACCTTCGAACAGAGCACTGTATATCACATCCATTGGTTGGGTTTATAGTTTGAATTTAGGAATAAGGTACGAGGTTTGATCCTTTAGTGTTAGACATTTACTTTCTATTGCATTAAATATTCATCCCATGGATAAAATATTCATTCAAATATTACAATAGATACAACCTCTGTCGGCACGTCTCAGAACCGGAGAAACTGAATCCCCCACTTGGGCCTCCACCACCTCAATCCTCCATCTCTTGATAGCAAGTTCACAAGAAAAAGACAAGCTTGGGAAGAACACAAAAGTGCTCCAAGGGACAAAGGGATGCAAACTCAAGCATAAGTTCCGGCAACAATGGAATATAGTTTCTTTGCTCTCAATTCTCTCATATGCCTTCAATGTACCATAGAGTTCCTTATATAGATTTTCAAAGGGGTAATGAAAGGTTGAATCTGAGTGATCTCAAGGCATAGGGAAGGCCAGGAGTCAAGTGAGTCGGATCCATGCCAAGGAAAAATTCAAAAGGATTTGGATTTTGTACACATCCTGATGTAAGTGGTTTTAGGGGTCAAACCCATGTATATAGGCGATTAAGGGTTTAAAAGTCGCATGTATCATTTTTCACATGTTTTTAGGGATGGTAAAGGAAACATCAAAGGACAAAAAATGGTCCACGAGGTCTAAGGAGTCTGCAGATTGACAGGGGAAGGCCATACAAAGTGTGATTCACCTGGAGTGGTAAAATCAGCTATAACAGGTAGTATCATGCATATCCTTCAAAAGTGTGAAATCTTTGTTGTAGATGGGTTCCAATGTAGAGGAATCATCCTCTTCTTTAAAAATTGCATAACCTTCATCAAGAGACAATTCAAGTTACTCTTCCACCACATCGAGTGTTTGAATCTCATAAAGATAATCTTCAAACACATCAAGAACATTCAAATTTCTAGATTTCTCATGATCCACCATGTCATGAGACTCCTCCAAACAATCTACCATTTGACAATCTGAAACATAGGAGGAAAAACAAGTATCTTGAAACTTTTCAAGAACTTTCTCATTTTTAATAATGAGCTTATGATTATCCTCATTATTATTCAAGTATCCATCATGTAACAATTCATTGAGCTCAAATAAATGGTTTCTATTAAAAATAAAAGACATGAAATTACCTTTGATGTGGTACACTGCTCTTTGAATCTTCTCCATGTCTTCAAGGAAGGATGTTTCCTCCAACGAAGTAGCTCTCCAACAAGAATTTGAAAATAATGCTTGAGTGTGATGGAGTATTCTAATGGACTCGTGGATATTCTTTTAATTCATCTTTATGGACCCTTCAAGAAAATAAGGCTCTTGCAATTGAACCTCCTCACCTTCTTCCTTATTTCTTGGACCAACTTTATGAAGCTCAAGTAGTGATGGGGAAGTTGATATTGTTTCTTCTTCAACTACTACAAGGTCATTATTTTCATGTTTACTAGAAATTTGGCTTGCAGCAACATTTTAAAATCTGATCTCCATGTCACCAACATAGAGTTGTGAGCACCCATCAGTAGGTACTCCCTCATAGTTCAAGCATCCATCGATAGATGCTCTTTGTTTCATTTCCAAGGTAGAATGTGTCTCGAAATGATATTCAATATTTTCAATAGAAAATTATTCATACTCATGTGATGCCTCTTCATCTTTTTTTAGAGTCACTTGGGAGTGAATTTCGATCCTCTTCATGTACTACTTCTTCTACTTCACCTATTTCAGAACTAGGTGATTCATGGGTCTCCTCCTTTTGCTCCTTCAAACAAGATAATGCATTTTTCCCGTTGGTTTTCTTAAAATAAATATGTTTTATCCAACCTTGTATAGAAAAAAATTTGAACCCTTTCATAATATTATTGGTCATGTATTCAAAGATATTTTCCATAATATTTATATGCTCCTCACCATCATATGAGGTTCCCTTTTCATCCCTAGTCATAGTTTCCTCTTCAACAAAAGCACTTTTGGGTTTCAATATATAATGGTGGCCCATAATTTTTTTCATAATAAATATTAGACCACATCAATTGCCAATATCATTCTCTGATACCACTGTAATGTCCCTTTTTTGAAATTTTATTGCAATGATCAATTGTTCACTTTTTTCCCAATTTCGACCTTTGACTAGTTTTGATGTCTAGGTCTCCAAATTGGTCCAAATGCTCCCAAATATTCATAGAAGGTATATGAATGATATTAAGGTTTAAATATTATGTTTAGGAAATCTTTATGATCCTCTAAAGGCATCTGAAAACTTGTTTAAGATTCTGGTCGAGGTAGGAGTTTTGACTAGTAATTTGGGGTTCAAATCCCCCCACAATGGATATTGAAAATGGCTTCCCAAATGCACTCACTCCAACTTGAATTTATGAACAGAATAAGGGTACATGTAAAGGATAAAAATATTAACTCATATGCATCACTATTCAGCTTTTAATGTCTTCTATAACTCCCTTAAATAAGATGCAAAAAGACTAGTTTCAACCTTGGGGGGGAATGATAGGCAAACTTCTCCAAATGCTATGAAACTAAAAAAAATAAATACATATGATTAGGTACTGAACATAAAAATCATATAATCCATAAATAACATTCCATTCATCCATAAAACATCAGTAATTTACTTATCCATTAAAATATATCAACATTATATTGGTTCACAACAAGATAGTGGGGGAATGGCACTATTTCTTCATTGTTTAAAATTTATACATGAAATATTTTGGGTATTTAGACATGTGAATATTATTAAATTTTAAATACATAAATAAAATTCCATTCATCCATAAACCATAAGTATTTTACTTATTTATTCCAATCCATCAACATTACATTGGTTCACAACAAGATAGTGGGGAAATGGCACTATTTCTTCATTGATTAACATTTTTAAATGAAATATTTCAGTATTTAGACTTGAGAGTCTTATTAAATTTTAAAAAATATCATTTAAATCATAAAATAAAATAATTGGGTATTGTAATCTTTCCCAAAGAGATCAATAACTCACCCAAAGCACAATCCCTCCATGAGCAAGAATATGCCATAAAAATTGGAAATGGTTGAGAGAAAATGTTGCAATAGAAGGAACCACAATATTCCCTATAAATTACACCTACAAATACAAATCCATTAAATATCCATTAAATACCTGAGTGGCCTCTCCAAAAACCAACTCAGATGGGAATCTTTCACCCTCGAAATTGGCTAAGGCAAGCAAACTTGTCATCCACTAGCTCTCACAATTCACAAATGACAATTTCTCAAATGAAAAAAAGATCTTATCTGGTTGATTCCTATATTTTATAAAAATACTTAGCCTTATAATGTTACCAATCCATCCACAAACTAAATCCAATTTCAATTTGGGTGTGTGCTCAATATTTTCCATGTGTCCTCCCTTTCCTATCCTTCCATCTTCCCCCAATTTGAGTAGGAACCCATTGAGATTCCCAAAATCACATGAGTGCACTCTTGGATGCTCCATTTTGAATTTACTTGTCATATATTTCATTATTCATCCCTCATATCTGATTTGTGTCATAGGTTTCATATCATCTTCATCATTGTTGTCATAGAGCTAGGGAATCTAGTCCAAGTGTCTCACTTGCTCCAAAATGCCTATTCTTATTCCATGGGAGTTACTATTCCACTCCAATTCGACCTTAGTTGATTCATTCCAAGTATATTTACCCTCCAAATCATCCCAATACCCTTTGGCTTCTTATGGATTCGAAATGACAAGAAGAGGATACCATGTGGCATAGAAAATCTAGCTTGTGTGGGTCCCGCATTCTCCATGTGTCTTCATGATCAATTTCCACTTTGATATTCCCTTGTATTTATTTATTTATATCCTTTATTAAATTATTATTCAATTCTAATGTTCAAACATTATTTATTGCCCCCCTTATTCCAAATCCCAAAGCTTCCACCCCCAACCTAGGAAACTAGTAATTTTCCTCCTTGGCAATTATTTGACCCTTAGCATCAATTTGACAAACTCTCATGAATATGGAAAATGTGATTAGGCCATTGTGACCCAATGCAAAATTTGGGACATGAAACCTTACATGTTTGAACATATAGTGAGTATAATTGTGTCTTTACACCTTTTTTTCCTTTCTTTAACAATGTTGGCATACCATTAGTGCTTATCACATTGCTTGGTTTCCCTGTGATACCATTTAACAAAAAATATTTACTTCGCAAGAAAATTTTAGGAAAATATTCTGAAAATTAAAATCCATTGTTCCCAATGATTGTAACCATTGAACTCATAATACAACATCAACACTCCCCATTGAGATAGAAATCATGGGATTATTCAATACATATTCCCCCATAGTAAGATTGATATTATGGAATTACCTTGAAAAAATTGATGGTTCCTCCAAATTATGGTGCTGGATATAGAAATCAATTAAGATATTTGGCTATTTTACAGTGAATGAAATTATGAGTACTACTCAAATCAATAAACACTATTACCTTTTTATTTTCTATATATCCTTCGATCTTGAGAGTTTGAGGAGTGTTAATTCCATCCATAGAATGACAAGATATGGTGGGAGTAATCACTTCTAGCTCATCCCCATGTGGCGGCTCCTGTTTTTTTGTTCTTCCTCATTACATTCTATGTACAAGAGTTTCTTTTCTTCACACTTATGTACCTTACTGTACTTTCTATCAAAATTAAAGCATAAAAATTTAACTCTTCTTTCCTCTGGTTGTTGAGGTGACAAACTCTAAGGTTGGTTAGAAGGAACATCATTCTCTCTATATGTGTCTAAAGTGGTATTTCTAGTAGTCATCACCATATTGTTTATTTCAACCTTCCTTTCTATCATGAAATCCTTTCTAGGGATGATGGTTTAAAGAGACTCACCTCATGTTGAATGCTATCCTTGAAGGGTCCAATAAAGAGATCTAACAAATTATCTTCTAAAATATTCTTCACTTTGAGACATGGATTCTTAAATTGCTTGATGTTCTATGTGACTGGACCATTTTGCTTGATATTTATCAATTGTGTAAAGAACGTGTTTCTATTTAAATCCCCATAATGTGCAATTAATTATTCTGTGAATATAGACCAAGAGATAATAGAGTCCTTTTTATGGGCACGAAGTCGTTGGTACCATACAAATTTACCAGGTTCTAAATATAAGGATGCAATAGTTACCTTTTTCAAAGTGGGCACATGGTGTAGATCAAAGAATTGATCCAACTCAAAATTCCATGTGATTAGATCCTTTCCATCAAAATTTCTCATGTCAATATTGGGGATAAAGTAGTTCCTTGGACCTAAATTGAACCCATGATGGTGTAGCTAATCAACAAATTTTTAGGACTCCAACTTCTTACTCTCTAATTGTTTTTCAATTTTCTCTAGAACTGAATGGAATAAGTCCTCTTTTTCCTCCTTATCCTCTTCTTGAGTAGATACAGGAAGACTAAATCTATGTTTTATTTTCTTCATCAATTCGTTCAAGTCTTGAATATCTTCTTTTCTATCCATCCCTTTGATATACTCTTTACTAGACATCATTTTTAGATCCTCTTTACTAGCCATCCTTTTGAGATCTCTGAGTCCTTGTAGAAAAAACTTTGTAGCAAAAATTCCATGATGACTAGTTTTGCTGAAGCTAGTCCCGAGGAAAGTTATTTGATACCAAATATTATGCAACCAAGTCCCAAAAATAACACAAAAGAGAATAAATAGGCAATAAGAGAGTAATACATGCATTAATAGTGGATAATAGATATGAATAACAATTCTCTTTAAGGGAGGAACCTCCTTACCCAATGTATTGTGTACCCAAGACAAGATAATATACATTTCCTAATCAAATGAACATATCTTCTTCATATATATAGGAGAAAAAGGTGTGCAATTAAAAATAATAGACCCAATCCTACATCAATAATATGCAATACACCACCATATAGGGGGTAAAGTTCCACACTATAAGGGGAACTATGCCCAACATTTATGGCTTAACAGATTTGTAGAGACAAATTGAACAATAAATTGATCTTCATATATCATACAAGGATGCCACCCATGCATATGAAACCTTGCTTCCATTTTTACCTATACATTATCTCCATGTGGACAATCCACATCATTCCTTCTATGCACATGGAACTTATTAGGCCCACATCAATCCTTCAAAATTTTCCGTCTTTTATAATTTACCTAAATTTTATTTTTTATGAACAAGTGGCTAACATAGAGTTACTCAATTTTCCCTCAATGGAATTTTTTCTATCGGTTAACATAAATAGTTTTCTACTTGATGCCACCCCCAATATGAGCCCATTGGTCCACAAGGGGTGGATGTTGATTTATTTTACTCAATCCACAAGCACAACCCAAAGGTGTTAAAACACCCTCCATAATTGTCCCCACCCATACAATTACCCCCCATCAGCCTATACAAAACAAGGGATGGACCCCCTTATATTCTCTATAGTCTCTCAGGTTGTCTCCATCCCTTCAAATTCTCCAATGTTAGGCTAACTATGGAGTCTCTATGTCAAGGTCCCAAAAAATCCAATTGTAAGACAAGTCTCTCTCACATGGGCATCAAGCCCATTTGCACCAATTTCTCAAGGTACTGATGTGAGGTGGTATGAAACTCATATTTTCATCTCTATAATAGTCAAATCACAAATTTCGTGATGGAACGGATCCAAAAATGAATGAATTATTACTAAATGATGGAGTTTCTAAAAAGATACATACATGATCATAGTTTGATAGTGGATTCTCCATAAGTGACCACTTTTCCCATATTAATTTCACTTAGGATAATTAACGTCATAATTAATTTGAGGTGAACTTATGGTTAAATGAATTTGGTTTATGAAGGATAGGGACTTAGGATAAATACAACCTAGTTCATCTCCCTTAGCACCTCTCACTTTCTCTACTTGTGGAATCTTAGTACCCCATCTATTTGTCATCCTTCTTCACTTACAACTACTTATATTTAAAGTATGTACAACATTTAAAATATCCATGGTCTCCTGGACCATATAAATCTTGAATATAATAGTTGTTTAATTACATATAATATTCGCATATTGGGGTAAAACATGGGGTGTTACATACAAGGATATGTAGAAAAAATCTAATTAAACTAGAAAATTTTCAGATATTTTCCTTGGATTTTCACGAATGTAATTATTCCCTATTGAGTGAAAAATAATAATTCAATAAATGGGAGAAAATAATACATTTAATAAAATAAGTATTTAAACGCTTCAGTATCCATTGCCATCAAACCAAAATCTACATTCAAGCATGGTAAACTATAAGGAATAGGGGGACTCTCCTCCCAACCTCACCCCACAATTTGAAAATTTTAAGTCTTTAAACTCACAACCTTCATTCGTCAAACACTAGTTTCAAATATCCATATGGATTCATGAACATACAAACATAACATTTCAAGAGCAACTAGAAAATCCCAAAATTGTAGGCAATATTATACTTGTGCAACAAAAACAAAACACTACCGGAGAGAAAGAGGGAGAGAGGGAAGATTGAAATCTTCTTCCAATTCCTTTCCCTTATATCTGTTATATCTATTCTCGATAATGATATTATATTGATATTTTATTTTCATTCCTTGGTTTCTTGACAAGTCACCCTCCCCGTGCAACCTAATGAATAGAAATAACATATGTTTTGCAATACATACATACATACATACATTCATACATACATAATCATTATGACACAATATACACAAGCATATATCATTTTATTACATAATTATGAAACTATATAACATAACCACAATAAATATTCATTACTCAATAGGATGTAGTATTATCACACCATGAAATATCACACACACTTATGTAACCCTAGTTACTAACTTATTAACCATGCATAACACAATCAAATATTTATGCTATACTCATGAATATAAAGGGTGACCAGTGAAGGATGAATATTGTGCCATACTCCTACTCCCAACCCATATGGAAATCTAGTGTAATATCCTACGTGATCATGGGCCCTCATGAACATATGGTAGTACTTATCTTCTTGTTGTGGAAATCATGGTTGAAATCCAAGATCATTTATATGGTACATGCCATCACCAACATCCAATCATTAGTATTTACGTAATAATATTCAAATAATAATTGAACAAATCCAATACTTTGGAAGGAATGAAATCAAACTTATATTAATTCACAACATTCATGTAACTATATAAACTTGCAGCAAACTTGATAATGATTCAATGGCATGTCACTATAATATTCGCATACATATATACACCAACAACATATATGATACATAAGTATAACAATCACATAAACATATCATCTATTGTCTAAGTATAACGATGTCTCATTGGTATAATACTATATCGATACTACCATTTGAGTCATCTTTAAGCAATTACCACAAGTTATGAGTAACCAACATAAGAATCAATAATTCTTGTGTCAAAATTATCCAACATTTCTCAAGGGTTTAGGGCTTATAATTTAGGTGTTACAATTCATGTGTATTTGTTATACTATGGTAGTATGATTACTTTCCAAAAGGTATCTAGGGTTTTTTGCAGTTTTTTCTTGGTGATATTATAATCTATTCCCAAAATGGAAGGTACTTATAGCATAAAATGACACATCTCTTCATGTGAAAAATTTCACATGTTTTCATCGCATGTCGACACTTCCATGATGAAACTTCAAGAAAAGTCACTCTCATTCACTGAAAAAAACACCTTGATTGGAGGATCCATATCTTGAGTTATCTAAATTTGTTTAACCTCTTCTCTGGACCATTTGAAAGGTATATGAACAAGTAAACGCTTTCTAGAAAATGCATGGAATTACATTAAAAAATAATCCTTTGTCAACTACTCATGAGTTTTATTAAGAAAACCTATGATTTTTCCTTGATAGTCATAACTCTGCTTCATAAAACCTACGAGTTTCCCCTGAATTAGCCAAAAAATATAAGATTATGTAAATTCTCGAATTGGGGGTGGTTTGGGTGGTTTTGGAACTGATCCCTATTCGACCATAACTATTCATAAAATTATATAAGATACGGAGAGGGGTTCATGAAGGGGGAATTAACCTTTGCATTGTTATGTTGATGGAATTGGGACTCTCATCCCCATACCTTTTCCCTAGATTCCATATTTCTTATTTCTTTGTTGCAAAGCTTGCATGCTGAGATCCTTCGAGAAGAGAAGTAGGAGATACATATCAAGGTTTCATGAGGTGCTTAACTTGAGGAGAAGGTAAACTTTGTACTTATTCCACTTGATAATAAATATGTGATGCTCTCCCTTTTCCAAATCATTGTCTAATGTATGTTATATATATCTATTTACGATCATATGTCAATGCTAATCAGATTAGGGTTTTATGTTGTTTTGATTATCATTACTTTACATACAGCCAAATTGGTTTGAGGAAGGTTAAAACTTATTTTGCAGGTCTATTGGATTGAGGAGTGCGAGGAGTACAAAAGAAAATCTTGGATCAGCCTTCATTGAATAAGGTACAAGCCTTTATTACCTTTGAATATTGTTTATGTTTTCTTGTAGAACTTTATACATATATTTTTAAACCCTAGTAATGTGGTGGCCTCTTAACCCCCAGCCATAGGAACACTTTCCTCCACAACATAACTGACAACTATGCTGGGGAGCCTTATCTTTTTTTGGGTTTCCTTTCCTTTATTCTAGTGTATTTAAGGTTTCAGGTCCTTCTTGCAACTTAGGAGTAACTCTTAATCCTATTAGGACACCTCCCCTTTCTATTTAGGGTTTTTTTACCATTTATGATCTTTCTGTCACTCACTCGCAGCTATTTCCCTACACAGGTGGGAGTTCTAGATACACTCATGAATTCCCTTTAGGTAACCTATGAGTCACTCATGAACTTACCTAAGGAAATTCACGAGTTCCCTGAAACATTGATTTTTCATCATTTCTAGGTCTGTTTAGTGTGTTTTAAGGCTTTCTGAAGGGTCTTTATGGGTCTTATATCTGTGCATGACCCCTATAAATTCATGCATCCTATTTATGGTTATATTTTTCTATTTTGTAAGTACTTTTCAAGTCTTTAGGCTTATTTTTTTCTTTCCCGTCCACCTATTTCTTTGGCTTGACCTTGTTGGGTAAGGTGCCGAGCAGCCTCTGTTTGCAGGTCTAGGCTGAAACTTGGAGCTTATTGACCCTTTTTTGTTTCATTCTTGTTGTTAATTCTCTCCATGCAAAATTGGTTGGATTGTTTAAGTTTGCAAGTCTCCCTTCCTAGTGAGGTTATACCCAGCTTTAGGGCAGCCTCGGGCCTGTTTGTGGGGTATAGAGAAGAGGTCTATTTAATTTGTTTGTATTACTTGAATGCATTAGTTTGTAGGCTTTTTTTCACATTTATAAATAAAAATTAAAAATATTAAGTTATTTCTTTATATGCATGTAGATTAGGGTTTAGTCTTAAATGCATCACATCTATTTCTTTCTTAAAAATATAAAAATAATTCTTTCTTTCATGGCTTTCATTTTTTAGTTTGAAAAAGAAAAGAGAAGTAGGAGTTTTCTTTTGTATTTCAATTATCTTTTGTTTAGTCATATTGTTTCTATTGTTGAGTCAAACACCATTGGTTTCACCTCCTCCACCCTTTGAGCAATCAACAACCCTTAAAAAGAATGTTTAATATCTAAAATATAACAGTAACAGTTTCTTTCTAGGGACAACACACACTAGTCTAGGCTAGTGTTTTGGATTAGGGACATCTTCAACTGAACAAAAATTTAAACTCAAGAATATAGTCCTTTCTTTAGGAAATCCAACTTCATAAAGAAAGATGCTGGAATTATCCTGTAACACAGGAGTTAAGACAAGGTCATCTGATATTGAGTTGTGGAGATACCCCTCCTATACTTGGTAGAGCATACACCAGATTCATTGCATGTTTGGGGAATTTCTTAGTACCTCCTTTTGGCCCCATGTGGTTCCTAGTACTATTTGAGTTTCAAGACTAGTTACCTCTCCCATGTGCATCGACTAGACTGACGATTGTTCCACCAAAATTTCTTTGTGATTTTGGTAGCCTTAGTATCTTGTGTTCTAGGGCTCTACACGGGTGACTGTGGAAGGATTTTTACACTATACCCATGGAAAACTTGGGAGGAAACACTGTTCAATAATTTGGGAGGGTGGTTGGTGATTTAACTTCTTGCACCCAGAGAACTCGTACTGGGACCCTAGGTAACTGTCCTTCTCCCTTCACTGGTTAGATATGGGCCCTCATCATCCCAGACTCTCCTTTGGAAGGCATCTTTGTGTTCCTAGTTTGATACTTATGTTTTTTCTGCTAGTGGTGTGCCCTTTGTGTTTTTGGTTACTAGTTGACCTCAGTTTTTTGTTAAGTCAGAAGCTATGGCTAATACCCCTATGGACACTAACCAGGAGACCCCCTTTTAGGACTTATTGTGATTTTCCTTTCACTAGGATGTTGGTGTTCCTTTGATGGCCACTTTGAATCTGCCTGGATTCACCCTTGGGATACTGGTTTGGTTGTTTTCCATTCTGACTATTTTGAATGCTTCTGATTCTATGCAATAAAGAACCTTATATCAAGGGAATCAAAATAGCACCCCCCCTTCTCTTATAGAAACCTCTCTTCCTCCTTATACCTCATGTGGTGAAAGTTCTGATACTAGTAACCTATAGTCTAAAAGGAATAAAATAAGGAAGAATAAGAATAATACATGAAAGAAAGGGGGTAGTCACCTATCCTCTAGAAGCCATGCTAGGGGCACCCATCCAACCTATGCAAGTCATGTTGGACCTAGTCACCCAGCCTTTTTAGGTCATGCTTGGTTCATCCTTTCAAACTATGCAAGTCAATTTGACCCTAAACACCTCGCCTCTATAGGTTATGCTAGGGACATTAAATACAAGATCTACAGGTAATGTGTAAACCAATCACCCAACCTCTAGAATTCATGACCCAGTCAACCTGTGCAATTCATGTTGATCCTAACCACTCAACCTCTATAGGTCATGCTGGTGGAACCCATCCAACCTCTGCAGGTCATGTTGGACCCAACCACCAAGTCTCTAGATGTCATGATGGGAGAAAACAGTCATCCACTAAAAGTCATGTTGAAACTATTGAAAAGACTAACCGTTCAAAATGCAAGCCGAAGTTCCCTTGTAAGATTTGCAAAGGAGACTACCTTTCTCACCATTCTTCTACCATTACAAAAGTACAAAAAGTATGGTTCCAAGGACATCCTGTAGTTTCTCAATAGCCTATTCAACCTTCGATTGATCAAGTGGTCAAACCAATGCTATATTTGGTTCACCCCACTGTTCCTTAGAAGAGTTAACTTTACCAAGTGATTGAACAAATGTTATCTTTGGTCGATCCCATTCTTCCTTCAGAGAGTGACATTCATCAAGTTATTGAACCAATGCTATCTTTGGTCTATCCCACCCTTCCTCTAGAGAGTGACATTCATCAAGAGGTTGAATCAATGCTATCTTATATAAATCCCACTCTTCATTTGGAGAGTGAAGTGTCTGATAGTCACATTTTATTCACTTCCAATTTAGAACTTCCTGAACAAGGGAGCATTGACTTCGTTTTCAATGAACCCCCAACAAGTTCTCATATTTATTTGTTTGATTGGGATAGCCTAGTTGAGCCACCCCTTCCTTTGGTCGCACCTATCCAGATAAAGGTCCAAGTTGAGAACCATAAGATTGATTTTTGTATTGTAGATGAAGGATCCTATGATAGTATTTTTTCTGCATGTGTTGGAGAGGCATGGGATCTCCCAGCCTTATTTCAATTGATGATTAGTTGCTGGATTTTGATAGAAGAACTAGTCAAGCTATGGAAATTCTTAATCAAGTACCTATTACTTTGATTGGGAAGAATGTCTTAGCTGATTTCATGGTTATTGAGGACCCCTTGGACTTTAATATGCTCCTTGGGCATAATTACATATATTCTATGAGAGTTTTAGTGTCTACCCTCTTTTGTGTGATGTATTTACCTCATAGAGGAAGCATTGTCACTGTCAATCACCTGTCATTTCTTGATCCTCCTCCTCACCCAAATATAGAGAAAGTATTTCCTTTATTAATTCCTAGTGTTTTAGTAGACACTGCCCCACCACAGGTGAATTATGTGGCCTCATACCTTTCATGTCTGATTGCTACTAAGAAGAATCCTATGGATTCATGCTTTTTTGGAGACATTTACCACCATTCACACTCATTTTGGTCAATTTGGCCTAGTTAAACCACTATACTAAGTTTTATTGCCTTAATTGACATCAGAGGAGCACTAGATGACATCAGCATGAGCACACCCATGCCTTCCTTTAGTCAAGGAGGATAACTTAGCCTTCTCCTATTTTCGGGGAGGCTAACTAGAGCACTCTGAAGGTGATATGAGTGTCATTAATGCCCCATATTGCTAACCGATGGTTACAATCAGTTAAACAGATCAGTGAAGGCACCTTCTTTCATTAAATTGATTATTTAATGATTATTTAATGAACTGGAGTCAACAGGGGCACCTCCAACCACTTCTGATGGTCAGTTACACTTTAGTTAACCTCATCAGGGTTCATTGGAGTCATTGATGCACTACCAATTCCTGGTTGGCTTGTAGTGACATTTGTCTAAGCTACTTTCAGTTAGACTCATTCATTTATTACACTCCAACTTTAGTTAGGGCTCAGTTGAGTCAATTAGGGTTTTAATCAGTGGTTAACTTGAGTGTTGGCTATGGCTTACATTCAATTAAGCTATACTAACTCATTCATTCAAATGACCTCCTTGGGAATTCGAATTGCTTTGTCATTCATGCTTCTAGCATGTTCATTGTATTGTATTACTGATTCTTTATTGATTATACAGAGCGGCTACTCATTTTGTAGCACTATTATCCCATTTTCATGCCTTATTGTCTGAAATCTCTTGAGACTATGTTTTAGTCCCTAGATTACTATGACAGATTAATATGGTATCAGATATTACGGCAGGGTGAAGCTCAGATCTCTAAAAAACAAGGTGTTTGACAGATCTTGCATGAAAATTGAGCAATAGCTCAAAAATCCAGCACTGCACTAGAAGCCAAGGCTTACCACTTAATACCCCAAGTAAGGAAATTGTTGATCAAGATTGCTTGATTGACTATGCTAGGTGTGATGAAAGCCTAAAATGTGCAAGCTGTCTGACCTTACAGTGCCCCTTTTGTTGTGATTTGCAGGTTTTTAAACAGGTGAAAGCATTCGCTACAACAAATTTAGATGGCTTCTTCCATAGAACTCTTGACTCCGTTCAATTTACACTCATGGAAAGGAGACATGGAGATCCAAATACATGCCAAAGGACTCTATAGGGTCACTATGGACATTGAAGAAGAGCTTGCTTTTGTGACAAACAAAGTTGTATTCTTGAACAAGAAGGATGAAGCATTCAGATTCTTGTGCGTCTCTGTTTCCCAGGATCTTCTTTTCCATCTTTCAGGATTAAAGACTCCAAAGGAAATCTGGGACAAATTGGAAGCCCTATATGGAAAGTAGGATGATTTGATATTATACTAGCTTGAGAATGAGTTGATGTCTCTCCAGCCTTCAAATTTCGAGACCTTGAATGACTTTTTCACAAAGTTCAAGCATATTGTCTTAGTGTTGAAGCAATGAAAATTGGAGAAGGAGGATGATCGGCTCATCCTCACCATACTCTCCAAAATTAGAGTTGATTATTTAGTTTTGTCTCTACATTCCATGTGGGGAAGCTCACAACCCTTGGATAGAATATGCCTACACTTAATGGCTTCATTGAGTCCCTAACAATTGAACATGATAAGCTTATCTAGATGGGGATCATCAAATCCTCCCATGATCAAGCCCTCCATGTCTCGGGACCCAAATATCTAAAGGGTAAAGGAAAGCAATAGAAGAACCCAAAAACTAAATTCGAAGCTTCTAAGACTAAAGTTGAAAACCAACAACATGACGAGTCTTCCGGCTCAAAGAAGAACAAAGTAAAAGGGCATCATGGAAAGGGAAGATTCAAGTGTTCATACTACGGGAAGGGATTCCACCCTGAACATGCCTACTTGAAGAAGAAGCTTGATGAAGCTACCTCTCTCCTTGAGAGAAATCACATCAATATTCTCGAAAGCTTTCGGAGGAGAGATTAGCAAGATTGAGAACCACAGCATGAAAGAGGTCATGTCCTCATAGAAAGCAGTTCGAAGTCCAAAGCACTCTTGATAGATTCTAGAGCTTTGAACCACATGATGGCTAAAAGAGACTCCTCATCTTTAGAGACTGGAAAATCCACCCCCAACGACATGGGAGATGACTCCACCATCATTTTAGAAGGACAAGGTACGGTTGATCTTGAGAATGGCTATTTTTCAAATGTTTTCTATGTACTGTCTCTGGCATCAAATATCCTTAGTGTCTATCAGATGACACATACAGGAGTTCCTAAGAGAGTATCCTTCATTCCTAATGATGTTGAGATAACAGAACTTGCATATGGGAAACGTGTTGCAAAAGGCCTTGCAAACCATCATGCAAAAGCCTATGAGTTTTCCCACTTTGTGGCGAAAGCAAAGACCAACGCACTACTAAATCATGGAAATGAAGTTAATAGGCTATGGAATGAGAGGTTTGGCCATATCAATTTCAAATACTTGTAGCAATTACATAAAAAATCCATTATTGAAGGCCTCCCGGTCATCAAGGAAACCACTAGAATTTGCAAGGGCTGTGTTGTTGGAAAGCTCACTAAGCACAAGTTCGATAGGGGGAAGGAAAACCGAGCTACATGCATCTTGGGGCTGATACATTCTGATATCAGAGTTCCCATACCTATCACATCTAGGAATGGATCAAGTTATCTTTTGACTTTTATTGATGATTTTTCTAGGTACACATGGGTCTTGTTTCTCAAAAATAAGTCTGAAGTATGTGAAAAATTAACTAAACTGAAGGTCTTGATCGAGAATGCATCTGGGATTAAGATCAATATCTTGAGATATAATAATGGTGGGGAGTATTTCAGTAATGAGTTTCTACAAATATGCTCCCAAAGTGGTATTCAGTTCCAACATTCAATTCCCTACACTCCCTAGCAGGACGATGTAGCGGAAAGGAAGAATCAGTCTCTCAAGGAGATGACCACCTGTATGTCGGAATCAAATAAGTTGGATGAAAATTTGTTGGCTGAATCCATGCATGCTGTAGCATACATTCAGAACAGAGTTACACACTCATCAATGAAATGGAAGACCCCTTTCAAAGCATACTTTAGACACAATCCAAATGTGTCGAACCTGCGGGTGTTTGGGTCCACTGCATGGGCCCGAATTCCACTTGATAAAAGGAGGGATTTGCAACCGCAAAGCATAGAATGTTTGTTTATTGGGTATCTTGATGAATCAAAAGGTTTCAAGCTACTAGATATCAAAACAAAATAGATCATCATCGAAAGGAGTGTCAATTTCGATGAGCCTCTTCAGGAGGTGGAACTAGTGAAGGAGAAAACTGCTAAATTTCCTTCCTATTCTACTGAATATTTGGATGATGAAATTGGGGGTGATGACCCTAATTTGGATCCCCTGATTTCTGATATTAGTGTACAAAAAACATCATATTCTGAATCAAAACCTGAATTACAAAATCATTTCCCAACATGGGCCCGACAGACACTCTCCTCTGCAGGAGATAACATTGGAACTTCGACTGATCCAAGGAGAACTCGGTTTGATTTCCAAAGAGCAGGTATTGCACTCTCTTGTCCTGATAATTTTATGTCCAAAATTGTTTATTTGATGAATATTTCATACCCAAATATCTACCACCATGCTCAGAAGGATCCGAGATGGCAAGTTGCCATGGATGAAGAGATGAATTATCTTTAGAAAAAACACTACTTGGGAGCTAGTTTCTCTTCCTCCGGCAAGGAAATTGGTTCAATGCAAGTGGGTGTTTCAGAACAAGGTTGCTGCTGATGGAAGCACCTGAAAATATAATGTAATTCTGGTGGAAAATTTTTTCTCCTAGGTCCAAGGTGTGGACTACCATGAGACTTTTGCACCGGTTGCAGAAACAGACTTCATCTGCCTAGTTTTGGCAATTTCAGCATCTAAGCACTGGGAAGTGCATCATATGGATGTTAATTCATCATTTCTAAAGGGATATATTCATGAATATATATACATGAATAATATTGAGGGCTACATCTCTGATCTATCTTTGGTTTGCAAGCTAAAGAAGTCACTATACGGGTTAAAATAGGCCCCAAGAGAGTGGTATTCCAAGATGGATGCCTTCCTTCTCTCGCAAAACTTTCAAAGGTGTAGATCAGATCCAAATGTGTATATATAGTAGTATTATGGTAATTTTATTATTATTTTTTTATTTTTTTATGACTTATTGATCACAGGTAGCACAGATGCTTCTATTTCAGTCATCAAAACTACTCTCCACAATGCATTTGAAATGAGCGATTTGGGGCTCTTAAAACAATTTTTGGGGCTTGAAATTGAGCAAAATTATGATGGGATAATGGTCACTCAGTCCAAATACATATAATAATTGTTATTAAATTTTAACATAGTTTAATGTAGGCCTGTACCATTTCCTTTCCTTTCAGGGATCAGCCTTGAAGAAGGAAAAAGCACACCTCCCATGGACTGCACTATTTATCGACAGCTGATTGGTAGATTGCTGTACTTGACACATTCTTGTACTGATATATATTATGCCATGAGTGATATATCAAGATACATGTAGCAGCCCCATTATCTTTATTGGAAGGAAGCTAAGAGGATCCTCCAGTACATTCAGGGAACTAGGACCTACAACATTCACTATGCTGCAGACTTTGAGCTAGAGTTGGTTGGATACACAGATTTCGATTGGGTGGGTGATTCTATTGATCAGAAGTCTACTTATAGATATGTCTTAATGTTTGGAAGTGGATCCATTTTATGGTCTAGCAAAAATCAAGCCGCAATAGCATTATCTTCAGCAAAGGCCGAGTATCGAGGAGCGATGAATGCTTGCATGCAAACAGTTTGGTTGCAAGGCATTCTTTCATAGTTTTATCTTGGTATTACTTTGTCCAATGTCCTCTTTTGTGACAATCAAAGTGCTATTAAGATATCCATAGATCTAGTTACCAGGCAGAGGACCAAGCATGTAGAGATACACATGTACTATATCAGGGAGCTAGTGCATGACATGATCATCATTTTGCAATACTGCTCGACTAATGAGCAGATTGTAGAAATATTCACCAAGATATCTTTAGATAATAATTTCACTTACCTCCATTCACTATTAGGGGTGAGTCCATCAGGGTGATCAAACTAATTTTAATGTACAGCTTGAGGGGTGCTTTTTCCCACTGGGTTTTCCCTCATTTCCTCACTTAGTTTGTTTAAGCATTATTTGAGCTTCAGTATTGTACAGGGTGACCTATGGCCTTAGTTACTAGGGCCCTAGAATTTTTATGCATTTTATGTTTTCTACTCCTCTTGAGTATAGCTTAAGGGGGGGTGTTGGAGACATTTACCACCATTCACACTCATTTTGGTCAATTTGTCCTAGTTAAACCACTATCCTAAGTTTTATTGACTTAATTGACATCATAGGAGCACTAGATGACATCATCATGATCACACCCATGCCTTCCTTCAGTCAAGGAGGCTAACTTATCCTTCTCCTATATTCAGGGAGGCTAATTGGAGCACACCAGGGGTGATCTGAGTGTCATTAATTCCCCATATTGCTAACTGATGGTTACAATTAGTTAAACAGAGTAGTGAAGGAACCTTCCTTCATTAAATTGATTATTTAATGATTATTTAATGAACTGGAGTCAACAGGGGTGCCTCCAACCACTTCTAATGGTCAGTTACACTTCAGTTAATGTCATCGAGGTTCATTGGAGTCATTAATGCACTACCACTTGCTGGTTGGCTTGCAGTGACATGTGTTCAAGCTACTTCCAGTTAGAATCAGTCATTTATTGCAATAAAAATTCAGTTAGGGGTCAATTGAGTCAATTAGGGTTTTGATCAGTGGTTAACTTGAGTGTTGACTGTGGCTTACATTCATTTAAGCTAGACTCACTCATTCAATTCGAATGACCTCCTTGGGAATTTGAATTTATTTGTTATTCATGCTTCCAACATGACCATTGTATTGTATTACTCATTATTTATTGATTATACAGAGCGGCTACTCATTTTGTAGCACTATTATGCCATTTTCATGCCTTATTGTCTGAAATCTCTTATGAGACTGTGTTTTAGTCCCTAGATTACTGTGATAGATTAATATGCTTACCTTCCTGGGACTTGGTCCCAATAGTTAACTGGGTGTTATACCCAATGGGGAATTTGGATCCTTCTCTCCACCCCATTGATCCAACTGAATTTTATACATGTGTCCTCTCTCGGATGGTCTCCTTCTTTTAGATGAATTCTTCCTAGAGTTTTCAATACAGTCTGACCTTCTGATGGTTTTTGACTCAGTTTTGTTTAAATCCAACCCTGAATTGCTTAGTGAGTTTGATCCATCTAATGATTGATCTTGCTATGATTTCATTGTTGAGTCTTTGGACTCTCTCATTGCACATCAAGTGAGGGATCCTGATGAATTTAATTTTTCTCGTAGTGTTTTCGACTCCTGTGATAATGATTTTGGTTTTGCAGACTCTATCACCCCTATCAACTTTATCTCTCCTCTTGAGTTTGATCTTAGTGATTATAAACCCTCGAAACTTGGATTTATAGAGTCTTATTCAGTCGACTCTTCCTTGAATACACATTTTGTATAAGATAGAAAAGTTGCAAGTGTTTATACCAAAATTGTTCAAGTTGTAACCATATTTTCTTACACCTTGCATACTCTTATGAGCTTGATGTAGGATTCCACACATTTATCTTGTTATATAATACCTCATCTCCACTCTCATAATCGCTAAACTTTGTACCATTTTTCCACTGCAACTTGACATTCTTTACCTAGAAGAGATTCTTCGAGAGGGTCCTTATCTTTCTCATGTTCCTTGCACTATGCTTAGATTTTTCCCTTGCTCTTGGAACTAGTTTCTCATGTCTATGAAACTCGTCTCCTCACATTTAGAGAATTCTTTCTGCTTTCATTCGAGCTCGTTAAAAACAATAAGGAAGTCACGAGTTGGATTTTTTGGGCTCGTTAAAACTTTACAAGAAATATATGGAGTTATCTTCAATCCTTGTACTAAATACTTAAATCTAACTATATCGTCGAATTCACCTGTCCCTTCAAACTTGTTAAAGGATGTGAAGGAACTAGGGATGATTTTAAGAACCCCCCCTAGATTTATATGTATAAAAATTGGGTGAATCTCTCTGATATATAGGGAAATTTGAAGGCAATTTTATCAATAATATAATATGTATATATAAAAAATTTGGTGAATCTTTCATTTTATTATATAATGTTGTAAAAACTTGGTGAATATTTAACATCAATATAAAAAAATTGTAAAAACTGGTGAATCTTTCACTGATTTATAGAATATTGTCAAAATAAAAGAATAACAACATTAGTCAAATAACATGAATCACATCATCATCAACATAACATGTAGACTCACAAGTCACAATAGGAAGGTGTCAGTGAAACACAATTGTATTGACTAGATTCAGGGCAAGTGGGGACTCCACTTGTTATCTTGACTCTTAATGGTCCAATAGACATGTGGGGACCTGAATCTTGACAAACTGATAAACTCATAGATTCATACATTATGCTCGATCTTGGCCTCCACTATCCAATTATGGTCATGGAGGCTAATACAATTATGCATTGTAATTATGCCAATTGATTATTGCATTAGATGAATGTTGGTCTTGTGACAATAGGTATCCTATGATCAATGCATAGGAACCTAGTGCATAGACCATTTTTCTCTTCACTTAGATATGTAGAGCTCGTTTATTGTTTTGAATAACAATAAGTATTTACAAAGAAAATATACAGTCAGCGTAAAAGAAATGAAAAACTGAAGAAAATTAATTCATGTAACTGAAAGTTAATAAAAGAATCTTTTCTCAAATCCTAAAACCAACCTTGATTCAAGCTACAACAAAGGGTTAAATCAGGAATCGAATGAGAACTAGAATCATTCAAAGGAATTAACACAATATTTAATCAAAAAACACACAAACTTCAAAAATCGACAAAATGCTTCAAACTAAAGAAATAAACAAACAATAAAAATTTGTCAAGATATTTGTGCTAAACACCAACATGGTTTCATGTACTTGAATGAGCCCATTCTTTGTTAGCAAAAGTGTTGTCAAATTAGTTATTTATCATTTAATGTTAGGAAACTATCTATGTGAAAAAATAGCTCCTTATCCTAGATTTCTCAAATTCCGGTGTCATTTCCTATCAGATACAAGAAAGAGACAATGTAAGAGATAAATATAAAACCATCAATCTTAAATAAGCTGCATGAAGGTAATGTAGCTCAAATCATCAATCTTACAAGAAAAAAATATAATGTAGAATCTATTTTTACCTAAAACATAACCTCAAATTCATATATGGAGTTGGGGTTAGGTTTGAGTTTTTCTTTCAGCTTTTTATAGGAGCTACTTTTGGGATCCCACTTTGTATTGTTATCATGGTACAACACAGTCCTGTTGACCTACTTTTGGGATCATTTGTTGGACATTAATAAAATAATCTTATCTTATCATAATTTTTCTTGTTACCTTCATCATATGCTTAATGTGCTACTTTCATTATATGCTTAATGTACATATTGTGTTCCAGTCAGCTGTGATTACCACAAGGTTAGTTAAGCACACAAAGTCTACACCACCAGTTTTAGATTGGGAACCATTATCAAAATGGGGGCAAGTGCCCAAATGTTTCCCAAGGATTTATTTCAAAGGAAAAAAATACCAATGTTCCACCAAGTTTTTGGGATGTACAAATTTGGGAGAAAGGGAACACATCCAAGGGGACATGTGGAATCACCCCACAAAATCTATGGAACATTGAAGTCTCCAACATAGGTGGCCATCCCAAATACTAAAAATATTTAAAGTATGAGAATTGAAACGTTAACCATTAAAACTATTACATAACAACAACTTAAGCTTATCCAATTGGCAAAATCACACCCAACTGCTAATATCCAATACATAATAGCAAGAGAACAAGTCTAGAAGTACCCTGTTCTGAGCATTTTCTTCCAGCAGTGCTACACCCTGTTCTGAGCATTTTCTTCTAGCAGTGCTACACCCTGTTCTGAGTATTTTCTCCCAGTTGCAACGTCATAACCAACAGCCACATAATCATAAATGTTTGAGGTGTTTATTGTCCAGCAGTAGAAAATAATTAAGTATTTACTATTCATTGTACCCACAATATCCAACAAGGGACTATGGCAAATACTTGAGGTATTAAGTTTTAACTTTTAACTATGGACACAACAATAAATATCTAGCAACAAGGTTTCTACGATTCCAATAGTCCACAGCATCCATCAACAAGAATTATGTTTCACAGCATCCTGGAGTCACAAGCTGAAGGTCTCAACTCTCCCTCACATGGTCTCCCTCACACTGCCATGCCCACATAGCCTCACTGCTCACACAAGTTAAAAGACAATGCACAGAACTCACTCAACCATAGTCTCTTTCTCGACACCACAGTAGCACAAGACCCCTGCCATAGCAGAAACTTAGAAATATCATGGTGACAGCATAAGTGAATGATGGGTAGAGCATAGAACTCACAGAATGCTAAAAGAATTAAACATTATGTTAAAATGTATAATTTATACATTGTCAAAACTGGTCAATACGGATGCAAGAGCAACGCTTTTTAGGTAGGAATATTTATGCTTTTGGAAGCAATCCCCTCAAAAGGGAAGGTGGGGTACATCCCCCTTGGTGTATCCCCATTTCATGAGCATGGGAAGCACGTCCCTTACCCTTGGGGACACATCCCCGTGTAACACTGAGAAGCACTAATCTAAAAACACATTATACTACAAAATTTATTAGGACAGTCAGTGAAATGTTTGCAGTATATATCCAAGACATGACAATATATATCTACCTTGTAATATATCCATTTAGAACTTCACTTTCATGACAAAAAGTTTAAAAAATGGTATTTGTTCAGCACCTCGTCCTAGAACACGAACAATAGCACCTAAACCTTCCTAAATTGCTTTTATTGTTGCTCCTTCCTAAGTTTGTATCAAGTCATAAACTTGTGTTGTATCAAGTTAAGGACTTGTGTGGTATCAATTCAAGACATTTTGTTGTATCAAGTCCTATATATGTCCTCATGTATTGAGGTGAGATGTTTGTACTGTGATCTTGTGTTTTGTCAATATTGGAATATTGTGTTGTATCAATATTAGAGTCTTGTGTTGTATCAAGGCTGCAGACTTGTGTTGGATCATGTATGGACTTGTGTTGTATCAAGTCAACTGATTCTCATAAACGGTACCCTATGAGATGGATCTCCTTGACTGGTGATGGTATTATGTTGTATCAATACTGGATACTTTTGTTGTATCAATTCATGAGGATATACTATGCGATGTATTTCTAGTGATGGTCACTAGGTTCTATAAGTCTCCTTTAGGGACTAGCTACCCCTAGAGTCAATTACTTTAGCATATGAATATATGACTTGGGGTAATACATATGGTCATTAGTATGTAACAATTCTTATGAGTATGGTAAGATAATATGGTTAATTAATTAATTAATACACATATGGACCATGCAATATTTAATTAATAATAATGAGATATAGCATAGAGAAAGAGAAAGAATTTTAATTTCACATGTATGCCTCCAGTGAACTAGAGTTATGAAGGCCACATTTAAGCCTAAGTTGTAAATAAAGAATGTGTTAATTAATGAAGGATCATATCCTTGATTCATGCAAAGTGTTTGTGTATGAGTGACAGTGATGGTGAAGTACCAAAGACTTTCATTTAGTCTCCTAAATTTATAATCATGTGTTTAGTTGAATATTGAGTTCAGTTCATTCAATTCGCAATCAGTTCAACCAGTTCATATTCAAATCAATAAGTTCACATTCATTTCATTTCAATTTAGTTTAGTTCAATTCTAATAATTTCACTTCACATTCAGTTCAAAAATCTCACATTCATTGCATGTTAGTTAGCATCTAGTTAAAGATAAATAAAGGAGGGTGCATATCTTGTGCATGCAAGTGAATTTGAAGTGTCAATTTGGAACTAGAGTTAAGGAGGGCACTGATGTTTGCATGATAGGAGTTCTAGTGCATGCTAATCCTAATGAATGTGCTATGTGTTGATATCTATGTATTTATTGAGCCTCCTATTTGTCCGCTTCTGCATGCTAGATGTTTTGTCTTGTTGTTAATATGCTATGAATATGGCAAGTTCAATACACAATTGTATACAGTTGTTTTTTCAGGGTTGCGTTGGATCTCTCTTCTCTACTGCTAAGGTGATATCTCTTATTGGGAAATATTCTTATGTGTTGTAAACCATTCTTTACAAATCTATCTATCATACTCCAAGAATTGTTGGGTTTTTCATCCTCTATATTTCGAGGGTTTTCCCAGGGTATATCTTGTCTCTTATAGTTGAAAGATTTATGTGGATAATTTGTGTTATAAGATTCAGGGATAATTTTAGGGGCGAATTTTAGCCCAGTGGGCTATTTTTCCATTTTTTTCTCCTAAACAAGATTCACCATTTTGCATTTTTTGAAGCCTTGTTTCGCCCAATTTTGATGGGGTAAAATTGTTTCACCCTAAAAATCGGAAAATTATTATATAAATGATATAAAATCCTTAGAAATTAAAACATTTTTTGAAAAATATCGCCAATCATTTTATAGTTGGCGTTTTAAGAATTGGTAATATTTGCCAACATTTATACACTTTTAAATAAGTACTGTTCCTTAAAATCATCCCTCATAAGATTCATATATGTAGTGATTGATTAACAAATGTTTTAAAATTCAAGCAACCTCAATTTTACTCAAACATTAACAGACTCAAGAAAATAGATGAGAGTTTGAATGGGTGTAATGATCTCTATCCTCCACCCATTCGATAATTTCATTGAAATTTTAAGATACTATTTTGCTCAAGAACATCAAAATTCAAGTAAGTGGGTTAATCTATTCATTTTTTTAGTAATAACACCTCTTATTTTTGAGAAATCAATGTTGAATTCATATTGAATATTTGTTAAAGGAAAGAGTTGCAATTTCCTCTTTGTTTGGTAGTTGGGTTCCATTTCATCTTAATATTTACTTGGAAATTTTAGCTATGTTCTATTTCTTTTATAAACTAAGAATTGAAATTTTGTTTTATTCTTATATTTATAATTCCAGGGATAAAAAATACTCAATAAACATCCATCCTTACATCTATTCTCAATTGGAAGGTTGCTTACCAATGATATATTAATATTGTGCTTTTTCTTTTAGAATAATTAAAAAATGGCATTTAGAAAATTCTTTGTTACAATATGGTACCAAAGCAAATATTTTTCTCACAAATTTAGCATAAATATTTTTCTTCTGTTATGTATAATTTATAAGTTAGTAAGTGTTATAACAAGTGTGTGATGATAATACACTATATAGATGATGCATATTTGTTGTGTATAAGATATGAATATTTATTGTGTATAGGTTATATAGTTTCATAATTATGTAATAAAATGATATAAGTTTATGTACATTATATTATAATAATTCATTCTGTTATTTTTTAATAAACTATAGTATGGTGCAAATTGTAATTATGTTAGTGAAAATATACATAAATTGCAATTCCCGGGTTATTCCTATTCATTAGGTTGCGTAGGAGGTGTCTTATCAAGAATCAAAGGCATGGAAATACAATAGTAATATAATATCCTCCTTATGGGAAATGGATATAAGGGAAAGGAAGGGAAGAAGCTATGTATATTTGCTCTCTCCCTCTTTATCTTTGGTTTCTTTTCATTCTTGCTATGCAAGTCTAAGATTGTCCAATTTCTCTTGAAATGTTATGTTTGTAGGGTCATGCATATCATGTGGCTATTGAAAATGGTCTTTTAGGTATGGATGATGTAATATGGAGGGATTGAAATATTCAATTTGAGAGGTCATGCTAGGAGAAGAGCCTTCCTGTTCCAGACAATTTTCCATGATTGAATGTAGATTCTATTGGGACTAAGAGTCCTCTTATTCCCAAAAAATACCCATTCTTGAATGTAGAGTATACTATGATGATGTATAATGGAGGATTTAAATATTTCTTGTGTTATAGGGATTATTTTCACCCATTTTAGTAAACAATTATGTTTTCACTGAATAGTTAAATAATTATGTTAATGAAAATACAAGGAAAATATCAGGAAATTTTGTGGTTTAATTAAAATTTACTTTGAATTGTTAACTTAATATCAGTCTTCAGTATATTAATGTATATTAAATTAGGATAGGTAAATTTTACAAAACAATCTATAAGATTTTAATTTTGGAACAATTAAAAAACTATAGTATATTCTTCATTGTTGAAACTAAATGACAAATGGCAATATCATTTTCTTATCATTTTTCACTCGCCTATTCTTACTAGCCACCTATGAAAGTCACATTTGTAACTTTTGAATTTCCACTTTCACTTTGTTTCTCTTTTCATTTTTGAAACCCAATGTTTGGCCTTATTGGCCTTCTAAGCTAGTTAACTTACAAGACTGTAAAATTGTTTAAACATTATATAAGCCTTGAAAGAGTCACAACAATGTAAGGTTGAAGTGTAATATACTTGAAATTAATACTAAAATAAGTAAGTATCTATTGGTATTTCTTCAGGAAATATAGAATCTTTAAGTATCTATTTGTTTAAAAATATTTAAATTGTCTTTTTATGCTCTTGGTAAAAGGTTTTTATTTCTTATATATTAAAAAATATAGATTAACCCTAAAATGGTTTGACGTATTGCTATCCCATATATTCAAAATATGGGTATTGTTTTGAAAAGTAATAACAGACTATATAGTACCGATTCAGCCAGTAGTTAGCATGTTGTTGAACTTCGACAAAGTTTAGCACTTCAACTATTTTGACTACTCGATTTCTTCGACATGTTCTCCATCAAATTGGAAAAGTACAAACCTCAACACAACCAACTTCGAAAACCTCAACATGTTTCACACTCAACATAAAACAACTTGACATGCCTTGTCGGCACCAACGACTATCAAACATCAACAGAATGTCTCTGTCTTCTTGTCGTCTGTGACAGTTGAACTTCTGAACTCTTATAACTTCTTATAACTGAACATAATGGGTAGTCACCCAAGCATCTCAACATTCTATATAAACATGTACATTATTGTAACAATCAACGAACCTTCATAGAGAAGAATTAATAATCAAAATTGGTTCGAATTATTGCATATTATATGTGTGCATACTTTCTATCGACATAGTGTATTTATTTCTTTACTTGTTTTTCTTATATGTTTCTATCATAATAGAGCTTGACTCGTTTAGTCCATTATTGGCCCCAACATGCACCTAGGAAGGACCTAGATCATTTGTATCAAAGCTTGATGTTGTTTAGATCCTAATTTAACAAGCAGTCACTTCCTTCGACTTCAGAAAACATGGCCAAAGAAGCAAACGATACACATGCAACTGACGAGACAGAACAACTCATAGAAAAATCATTGGCTTGCTAGAGGACTGAAATGTTCAGCCAGTTCAGCAAGATTCTCATGCAATTCACTTTAAAATTTCGGGAATCCTTGATGTGACCTCACTCCGATAAGATGATCCCCTTCAAAGTGAAAATGAATCTGGACATACCAAATATTGAAGGCAATATTGACACAAAATCCATCGACAATTGGGTACAACAACTAGAATCTTACCACTATGTGAATCAACTCTAGGGATGATTTTAAGAACCCCCTAGATTTATATGTATAAAAATTGGGCGAACCTCTCTGATATATAGGAAAATTTGAAGGCGATTTTATCAATAATATAATATGTATATATAAAAAATTTGGCGAATCTTTCATTTGATTATATAATGTTGTAAAATCTTGGCGAATCTTTCATTTTATTATATAATATTGTAAAAAATTGGTGAATATTTAACTTCATTATAAAAAATTGTAAAAACTGGTGAATCTTTCACTGATTTATAGAATATTGTCAAAATAAAAGAATAACAACATTAGTCAAATAACATGAATCACATCATCAACAATAGAACATGTAGACTCACAAGTCACAACAGGAAGGTGTCAGTGAAACACAACTACACTGACTAGATTCAGGGCAAGTGGGGACTCCACTTTATATCTCATCCTTAATAGTCCAATAGACATGTGGGGACCTGAATCTTGACAAACTAATAAACTCATAGAATCATACATTATGCTCTATCTTGGCCTCCACTACCCAATTATGGTCATGGAGGCTAATACAATTATGCATTGTAATTATGCCAATTGATTATTGCATTAGATGAATGTTGGTCTTGTGCCAATAGGTATCCTACGATCAATGCATAGGAACCTAGTGCATAGACCATTTTTCTCTTTGCTTAGATATGTAGAGCTTGTTTATTTTTTTGAATAACGATAAGTATTTACAATGAAATATACAGTCAACGTAAAAGAATTGAAAACTAAAGAAAATTAATTCATGTAACTAAAAGTTAATAAAAGAATCTTTTCTCAAATCTTAAAACCAACCTTTATTCAAGCTACAACAAAGGGTTAAATCAAGCATCGAATGAGAACCAGAATCATTCAAAGGAATTAACACAATATTTAACCAAAATACACACAAACTTCAAAAATCAACAAAATGCTTCAAACAAAAGCAATAAACAAACCATAAAAATTTGTCAAGATACTTGTGCTAAACACCAACATGGTTTCATGTACTTGAATGAGCCCATTCTTTCTTAGGGAAAGTGTTGTCAAATTAGTTATTTATCATTTAATGTTAGGAAACTATCTATGTGAAGAGATAGCTCCTTGGCCTAGCTTTCTCAAATTTCGGCGTCATTTCCTATCAGATACAAGAAACAGACAATGTAAGATATAAATATCAAACCATCAATCTTAAAATAAGCTGCATGAAGGTAATGTAGCTCAAATCATCAATGTTACAACAAAAAAGTATAATGTAGAATCTATTTTTACCTAAAACATAACCTCAAATTCATATATGGAGTTGGGGTTAGGTTTGAGTTCTGCTTTTAGCTTTTTATAGGAGCTACTTTTGGGATCCCACTTTGTATTGTTATCATGGTACTGCACAGTCCTGCTGACCTACTTTTGGGATCATTTGTTGGACATTAATAAAATAATCTTATCTTATCATAATTCTTTTTGTTACCTTCATAATATGCTTAATGTGTTACTTTCATTATATGCTTAATGTACATATTGTGTGCCAATCAACTGTTAGATTACCACAAGGTTAGTTAAGCACACAAAGTCTACACCACCAGTTTTAGATTGGGTACCATCATCAAAAAGGGAGCAAGTGCCCAAACATTTCCCAAGGATTTATTTCCAAGGAAAAAAAAACACCAATGTTCCACCAAGTTTCTGGGATGTGCAAATTTGGGAGGAAGGGAACACATCCAAGGGGACATGTGGAATCGCCCCACAAAATCTATGGAACATTGAAGTCTCCAACATAGGTGGCCAACCCAAATACTAAAAAGATTTAAAATATGAGAATTGAAACATTAACCATTAAAACTATTACATAAAATCAATTTAAGCTTATCCAATTGGAAAAAGCACACCCAACTGCTAATATCCAACACACAATAGCAAGAGAACAAGTCTAGAAGTACCATGTTCTAAACATTTTCTTCCAGCAGTGCTAGACCTTGTTCTGAGTATTTTCTCCCAGTTGCAACGTCACAACCAACAGCCACGTAATAGTAAATGTTTGAGGTATTTATTGTCCAGCAGTAGAAAATAATTAAGTATTTACTATTCACTGTACCCACAATATACAACAAGGGACTATGGAAAATACTTGAGGTATTAAGTTTTAACTTTTAACTATGGCCACAACAATAAATATCTAGCAGTGAGGTTTCTATGATTCCAACAGTCCACAACATCCAGCAGCAAGAATTATGTTTCACAGCATCCAGGAGTCACAAGCCGAAGGTCTCAAATCTCCCTCACATGGTCTCCCTCACACTGCCATGCCCACATAGCCTCACTGCTCACATAAGTTAAAAGACAGTGCACAAAACTCACTCAACCACAGTCTCTTTCATGGCACCACAATAGCACAAGACCTCTGACATAGCAGAAACTTAGAAATCTCATGGTGACAGCACAGGTGAATGATGGGTAGTAGAAGAGAACTCACAGGAGGCTAAAATGATTAAACATTACGTTAAAATGTATAATTTATACATTGTCAAAATTGGTCAATACGGATGCAGGAGCAATGCTTTTTAGGTAGGAATATTTATGTTTTCGGAAGCATTCCCCTCAAAAGGGAAGTTGGGGTACATCCCCCTTGGTATATCCCCATGCCGTGAGTGTGGGAAGCACATCCCCTACCCTTGGGGACACATCCTCGTGTAACGCTGAGAAGCATTAATCTAAAAACACCTTATATTGCAGAATTTATTAGGACAGTCAGTGAAATGTTTGCATTCAATATCCAAGACATGAGAACATATATCTACCTTGTAATATATCCATCGAGAACTTCACTTGGATGACAAAAAATTTTAAAAATGGGATTTTTTCACCACCTGGTCCTAGAACACGAACAATAGCACCTGAACCTTCCTGAATTGCTTTTATTGTTGCTCTTTACCTTCCAATTAAACTGCTAGCCTGTGTGCCAGCCACAAGTAACCGAGTTGAAGTCATTCCATTGCCACCCTGCTGAGCTCGACCCAATTCCCCTGTGCCATTTGTACCTCCTTCTATAATTCACTTATGAACCTTGAGTATTCCATCCATAGATGGAGAAATTGGTGCTTCTAGTTCTTCTTTTTCCGAAACCATAACCTGTGACAAGAGATAATAATGAAGTTATTTAAGGCGAAATCAGAATAAAATATTTTGAATCATAGAATTAGAAAAACAAAAAACCCAAGAACATACAAAATTTTGAAGCCAACAATCTATGTAAAGATACAATCCCTCATTGTTGAAATACAAAAACAACACATCTGTGCAAGAATGTACAATAATCAGATTGTTATAATATGCCAGCCACAATAGGAGAAATGCTTGGAAACTTGTTTTTTGAAAAAACACATAGTACTATAGGAAACACCTCCAAGGTTTAGCAATAGAAGATATAAGGATTTTGAAAACATCTAATGCAATGGAAAAATCGAATTCCCTTGATTGGATCAAATAACACCTCTATGATCCTCTTTGTAAGATAATGGAGAGGTTGGTCAAATATAAACTTTGATTTAACATCAATTTGCAGTTCCTATTACTTGGAAAGACTAGATGATCTACATCCAGACCTAAACAGTTCTTATGTGGTAGTTTTGATAAAGTATTCCATTTATTTTAGCAAATAAAGAACACAATTTAACAAGAAGACCAAACATGAAGGATTCAAATAAAGATTACACTGCGTTCAGGAGTGCCTTGAATTCCTTCTAGAATCTTAATGCGTGATATGGTCTCTTCACACATCTTTTTCACAAATTCTCCCTTGCAACCAATAATTCCACCAACCTTTTGAACATGAACAAGCAGCCAAAATACATTATCCCTAGGCCATCCTGGCCATTTCTTATCTGTTAATCCAGCACCAGTTTCATCTTCTCATCCGCTTTTCTGAGGAAGGCTAGTATTTCTGGCCATTCCAATCATGTCTGATTGCTCTTGCATGGTTTCCATTGATTCCATTGCCATGTTTCTTGGCTGACCTGAATCAAACAATGTAAACAATCAATCCAGTAGATCTTGTTCTGTTCGAGATAGAATGGCCATACAATGCATGTATCCTTCTTTTTTTCTTCTTTTTTTCATGTTTCTTTCTTTCTTCCATTTTTCTGTACTGGTTGTGATGGCTAGGTTGGCTAGGAAGGGATGTTGTATGGGAAAAGAAGGGAAAATAATTAACAATTGAAGAACATATCACTGCAGAATTGACGGGAAATATAAACAAAAACAAAAATATTGATTTGTGCTAAATAATAAACTGCCAACCAGCCTATGTTAGGAACAAAGGATATAACTCAAAGGTGTAGAGCACAAAATCAATTAGCTAAAAATTTGACAAAAGCAGGATATATAGTCACACAATGCAAAATAAATTATATTCTACAACTTCTAAATAATTGACTTTAAAGCTCATATTTACCACCAACAAAAATCCATGTACATAAGCACTTCAAAGACACTACTGGGTTCAAAGCAGAGATGGAAACCTTCAATTAGAAAAAATTCCTCTTGCAAAAGAATAAAAGTGCAAAACCAGTCTACATAATCCTAGATTTCATCTGTTCTATAGACCTATGAAGATGAAGGCTTATGGGGGCTGAGAAGGAGAAAACAAGGTAAATAGCCAATACACAAGCAATGACAACCAACATAGAATATGTGAATCCAATGGGCAGCCAAAAGCATACAGAGTGTTGGGCTTTGCTAGAGATTAGGGTTTCTTATGTTATAGAATTTATTGAGCCCCAATAGTTGTTATGCTGAATTCATTGGTTGTCTTTTCATCTTCTCATTTGCTGTTATTGGACTGTGTGGCAATTGCACTGGTGGAATTAGCAGCTCTCCTAGCCTCCCATAAGGCATGTAGAGGGGAGCATGATAATGGCCACCACACAATATTATCATTTTGGCTAATTCTCAAGGAGGAACCATGCAAGGATCAAGTGCTAGCAATCATGATGTTCAAATTTAAATTCATGTCCATGTAGGTTTTTGAGTCTTCTCTCCTTGTAATCCAAGCAAAATTAACAACTCATTTTATAGCCCACAATGCACATGGATATAAACGGCACTCATATATAATCTCAATAGCACTGTTGTCACCATTACAATCAAACCAACTAATGTTTGCTCTTAGCAACAAACTCATTCATTGGCAACATCTATGTTCTCACTACCTTGCACATAACACCAGTGCCCAACACAATATCATATTTCCATGCCATTTTTAAACTTTACATCATAGTTTAGATCTACACTAGCAAATGAAACCTACGGGTCCTAAATTTTGGAGCTTAGTTTACACCTATCAAAGCCTAGATATGCATATACTAAAACTTCCTTAAATTAAGTTTATAAGGGAAAACAATGTACTTTGTGTTAATTGAAAATAGCAGATAGAAGGAAGCTAAATATATATTTGTGCAATATGGAAATTACAAACAGTAATACAAACTCTAACAACAATGACAACTACACACTATTATTCAGAAAAGAATATTACAACATCTAGTACACAGGTTGCTTACACTTTCTCTCACTACAACACACAATAAAATTGTCTCTTAGGATGCTTACTAATGCACCCCTCATTATTTTATTGACGAAGGAAAAGAGTTACCAAATGGGAGATAAATGACTCTAGTGTAGCGCCCCACTTGAACTCATACATAGATCCCACTGTCCAACAATAAAGCACACCTTGTTTCCTAGGTAAGTGGAGACCAGGGTGCTTTTGTTTGGCAATTTTGGTGTCTGTTGAAATGGGTTGTAACAAATTCTCTTATTAGATTTGGAGCAGATAAGGTGTCAAGAGTAAGCTTCATAGAAAAATAGAGTAAGCTTCATTTTAAGGTCTTAATGGCTATGCCAAGAAATGGACTCTTTGTCTCTTGGTAATAGATAATTTTTTCTTAGACTTGTTCATGGACGAGATATGGGAACATGTATAGGATTCCAATGACAATAAGCATGACGAAAGGAAAAACAACAAAGAGGGGCAAGCACCATAAAGACAAGTTTCAGATAAACATGAACAACGTACAACAGATCCAAGGTGATGTTCAATATCAATATGGAAATATAATTTGTTTAGTTTTCATGACACCTTAGACAAAGGCATCAATGCTTTCCACATGAGAGTAAGGGAATGGTATTTGTGGCATTTTCCTGAGCAAGTTAAGATCATTAATGATAACTATATATATCCATGAGTTGCAAAGTTTATGAAGAATATGCCACTTTTCCCTATGATGCTTTACCTTGACTAATATAAATAGTTGAAGATGAAAACAAAGATGAGGATATCATATAAGTTGCTAAAGATTCCCTGGATCAAGACATATATGCCATTCATGTGATAAATATAGAGCAGTTTGCATAGAGGTTATAAAACTTTTTGAGTATTGAAAGAAGCTCAATTCTTATCTTATGTAATACCATCACATATAGGATAATTGGAGATATTTAAAACAATGTTATAATGTGGTTTAAGTCTCTTTCATACAGAAAGTAGGTGAGCGATTAACACTCTAGGTGTGGAAGTCCTTTAGCACTTTAAACAGGCCAGTAGAGAGGCCACATTGACAATAGTAGTCACAAGTGTTTGTGTGGCTTTTTTAGGCATTTTTGGAAAATGTCAGTGGCAGAATTGTAAGTAGACTTTCTAGCATATCATGTAGAAGATGCAGACTATGTTGGATACCATTCTAGAAGGATTTTGCACAATGTCTTTGCTGAAAATTGGAATTGAGCACTCTCATCGCACCAAAAACATGCACCTCTAGGAAACAAGAAAATATGTTGTAGAATCTATGGAAATAAAAAAATCAGGTTTACAGTTAGTGTATTTTCTAAGTTCTCCAAATCTACATACATAGTATAAACTCAAGAGAGAATATGAAATATATGCAGTTGTAATATTTATGGTAGATACTAGCTATGTGCATGGCTAAAGAGTGAAAGAGAAATAAATATAACAGTTTGATTTACCTTATGGAGAATGGTCCATGTTCCATGGTATTACAAGGTTGAGAATATTGATAGCAGGAGCAGGGTCGTACCTTTTCCAATGAGCATATACACCTCAATTATAAAGTAATGCAATATTACAAGGGTGTATCCAACTTTCATGAGTGAATAGTGTGAAGATGAAGTTTATTCGAGAGTATTCCCATTTTCATGAGAGAATAGTGGAAGGCTCAGTTTGCATGGTTGTATCCCAATTTGCATGATCAGTGGAAGATCCAGTATGCACAAGAATATTCTAGTATGCATGAGATATGAGAGTGAAAACCTAGTTTGCATGGGCATACCTTACAAGTTGGTGATATGGAATATGGAAGACTGCAAGCAGTCTCAAAATTTCCATTAAGATTCTCCGTTCCTCTACTCGAGAAAACATGCACATGCAATCACACCTAGGATACAAATATTTGATTTCAACATTTTCTCTACTTGGGGTTTCTTTGTCAAGGTTAAAGGTGCCTAAAGTGAGACCATTTAGACCTATACAAGTTTCAACCAAGAGTGCAGGAAATTTCATTTTAAATTGTGTTTCCTGAATATATCTATATAGTTTGTAACTCTCTCTCAAACACTCTTTATCCACTTATCTTGAAATGAGTATGAAATTGGAATTCCATTATTTTTGTACAAATGGAGCTCTTTCCAACTTGCAAACAGCAAGATAAAATTTCATGGGGATTTTCAAGAAAAGGATTAGTGAAGGAACTTGGAATCAATCTTTTCAAAATGTCCCTAAAACTAAAATAAATCAAAACCCTAGGGATAATGGTTCATAGATTTTTGGCACAGTATCAAGATGCTAATGTTTATAACCTGATTGAAGAAATAATATTATCTTGCACAAGTAGCCAATATTTGACAAAAGAATAAATGTCGTTAAATTGATCTAGCTACCCAACTATTGTATCCCCCAAAATATCATCCATATGAAAGGTAATAGAAGGATGTGCCAACAAATATACATTTGACTCACAAAGTATAGCTATCAAGATGGAGTTAATAATCAGTTGGATTCATAGCTGGTAAGAAAAAATTGTAAAAGGCTTGGACAAATTTAGGTGCAAGTAGCTCTATTGATCAAATGTTATGCCTTTGAGCTCCATGGTGTTAACTACCACATGGCACAATGCAAGTAAAATCATTTTCAGTGGAGCAATGTGTAGAACATGTTAATAGGTATCCTAAGCACTATGTAATCTTTTTTAGTCACTTTTTTTCTAGTAATGTCCCATTGATTTTGGGAATGGAAACCAAATGGGATTCACTTTGGTAACCAAATGAAAGCACTTCTTGATTGTACCCATAAAATTTTTTATGCAGAATAGTTCAACAATGGAAACATTCATTAGAGATAGGCAGTTTTGTGAGTCATGGCCTATTCGTCTCAAATTATGGGCATACTCCAGTCTTCAATTAGCAGCAATTAGCATTGTTATGGCCCTTGGACAGCACTAAGAAGCATATTTGGGTAAATATGAGCACATTTGGAACAAGTTTGTGGAAGGAAACATAAGTAAAACCTATTTATTCGGAATTATAGGAAGCAAGGAACCTAATTCTTGTAGTAGCACTCCATGTTGGGTTGTTTCCTAGCATTTCTGCACATTCTAGACAGTTCTGGGTATGTTCTAACCATGTCTCAACCCTCAAAACAGCAACAAGATCGGTCCTGGGAATAATGTGGGAATCTTCCTTGTAGTGGCAACCATGATTTAGCATCAACCAACAACAAGAAGTCTTGTCAATCTGCAAGTAAAGAACAACAATAAAGATCTTAATTTTTGCACATTCTAGGTAGATCTTGAGTGAATTTAGAGCTATCCCTGATCCCAAGCAAAGTTAAGTCCAAATCTGGTCCAATTCTAAGTAGATCTAGCAAGTCTAAGCATTCTGGTCCAATGCTGCAACAGATTTGGGCAAGTTTAATGGAAATAAACAAACTAAAATCCAAATATGGGCATAGTTTTAACTTTGAAGTATTTTCTGTCACAACCCACTGATTATGTATTCTATGTAGCTTTGGGTCTGTTTGAAAATGCTTCATCAAACCTGTCCAGTCTATATTCCAGAATGATTCATCAAACTTGTATATTAAAACCTTAGATACTTGAGCATCAAATAAAGACAAGAATCAAGTACATTCATCAAAAGCAACCAAATCAAAACC
>LPNX010331986.1:2401-36179 GCA_001517045.1 Pseudotsuga menziesii
AAAGGAGAAGAATACTATTGGGAATGCAAATACTGAACTGCTAGTTCTTACTGGTTGGGCTGCTTGGCAGTTTGCTGCCAGTCGTCATGATGTTTTGGACTGGTGATGTTGGATTCACGTTTCTTAAGTTTTAAAACTTGTTTGCGTTTAAGACATCTTTCAGTTGCTGGTATTTGTGTTTCTTATGTTTCTATTTTCGTTATAATTCGTTTTTCATCAATTATGCGAAGATAATTTGTTAAGTATTCACTGCCTTGTTTTTCAGCTATATTGGTATAACATATCCTGCATTCAATAATTGATGTTATTGATACATGGTAGTTGATGGTGCGTGTATTAATGTGCAGGTTTTAAATTTCTTTAATATTCTGCAAATATTATCATACATTGCATTTACCAGTATTTGTTGAGAATCAGATTTAGTTAAATCGTGCTTCCGATCGGGATAGGAAATAGATTAGGATAATTAGTTGTTCATTTTTTTTTGTCAATTATATTATTTGAAAATCCATTTGATTTAGATGTTTCTTTATCAATTACATTCAATTTATTTCTTTTGTAAATGATTGTACAAGGTGTATAAAAGTATGTTTGTATATAATATTAACTTTGTTTATATTGTATCTTTTCTGCTTCTGTATTTATAACTTATTCGAGTAAATCTGATAGTCTAACACCTTGCAACATATAACCTGAATTAACATTTGTAAAGATTAAGGATAGGTTTGACAGTCAATCAGTAGCACTAATTAGTCTCTTAAGATCTCAGGCCAACAGAGCCTTTAAACCTGTTGGGAGCGACTATTCCAAACAGCTTGGAGCCTGTTCTAAGGGTCCCGGACTGGGTCGTTTCCCCCGTTGCGGGCTTAGTCAAATACGCCCGTCAACAAAATCTTAAAAACCTTACCTCCTGCAACCTATTTCAAATTTTATTGTTGACTCCATTTCCTAATGGTCTCCTCCATGACTGTCCTACCAAGTCTTTTAAAACAAACTTGTCCTATTTGTCCCATCAGAAATCTGACCTTCTGAGTGTATTTGATTGAATATCTTGAGTATAAAACCTTTGTAAATAGTGAGAGATCCCTCTCTAATTGTATTAGGTCAGAAATACATTCTAAAGTGGTTTTTGCTGTAACCTCGAGATCTACCTTTTCACAACCTGGGTACATTTTGAGTGCTAACATCAGGAGTGAAGATCACTCTCTTTGGCTCTCTTGTATGGATCATCTGATAGACTAACAGCAAATTTGCTACAAGTTCTGGTACATATAGTACATCACTAAATAAACCATGGTCTAAATCAATCCTCCCAATCCCCCTAGTCTGGAGTTCATAATCATCTCCCATTCGAAATGTTGGGCTAGCATTCGAACTCATGGAGGAGAAAAATTCTCTCCTAGATACCATATGCCTGGAAGCACCTGAATCAATGATAAAGGATGAATATTTAGAGGTACCTGCTACCAAAGCATGACATTTCTCCTTGCCTTCACTTGAACTAGAGTTTCCATCCTTCTTCCTTGCGCTATCAGGGACTAAAATGTTGTTCTTCTCCAGCAGTTGCGCCATGGTGTCTATGGTATTTTTCATGCATGAGCTCTCTAAATGCCATCCCTTATGGAAGTAAGTGCACTTGGCCTTCTCTTTTCCCTTCTTTTCCTTCTCTCTGGGTAGATTCGAATCTCCCTCATTGGATTTGGGTTTTTCTAGTTTCTTCTTGTCTAGCAACTTCGAATTCTTGGGCTTGGGATTGCCCTTTGAGGAATTCGAAACCCCCACTGCTAGTGCTTGATCTTTGGTCTTGATGGAACACATTTGGACCAATTTATCCTGCTCTTGAGTGAGTGACTCCATGAAGTTTTCCAGGCTTGGCATTTTCCAGTTTCAAAGGGTGAGTTTGTCGGAGTGGAATGTGCTCACAAAACTGAGAACTCTGGCCCCAACTTCGAAAGTATAGATAAGATCAATTTATCTTCCTTATTCTCAATCCCACATTGTTTTATCTACAATAAAAGTGATTTTAACTTGGTTAAGAAGTCCTGGATTGTGTCATAGTGCGTTGGGCTCAAGCTAATGAGCTCATTCTCAAGCTGGTGACCACATAGCTCATCAATTGTGCCAAATAGTGACTCGAGTTTCTCCCAAACCTCCTTTGGTGATGTCAAACTATCAAGGTGGAAAAAAATATCTCTTGAGATGCTCAGACACAACAATGCATATGCATCATCCAATTTGATGAAATACTTGGCTTTCTCAACAGCAGAATTTGGTTCCACTTCAGTGCCCATGGTAACTCTGAAAAGCCCCTTGGCTCTCAATTGAATCACCATCTCTGCCTTCCAGTAAAATAAATTAAAAAGTGTTAGCAAGATGTGTGTAGCCTCCATTACTTCATGCACTGATGGTGGTGAAATTGCTAACTGGTTTGCACAAAACAATTCGATTTTATCTGGAATTTCACTAACAAAGCAGCTCAAATCCACCAAGAATTTGGTCTGCAACTCGAAAATCTCCAACAATATCTGATACCATGTGATAAATTTGAACTACCAAGTGATTAATTCAACCATGGGAGAATATAGGATCATTAGTGAAGCTCACAAATCAAATTTGGGTGCAAGAATCAGTAAAAACCATCAAATTACAGATAAATTACACATAATGTTAACTGGAAACAAGATAATTTCGGGCTGTATAACCATGAAAATTGTTATTATCAGGTTTATAATACATCATAAGAGTTTCATGAGGCTTTGGAAGCCAACTGTGAGCATACAAGCCAAAATTGCCAAAAATGGCATCAAACCCCCCTAGGTGGGCCAATCATGTCCCAAATCTCTCCAAAAATCCATAAATTGCTGATTTGGAATGGATGATGTGTTGTGGGTCAATGATTACACCTTGGACATCGTGGGTTTGGGAAAATGGGTGGTTTAGAGTCTCAATGCAGCATTTAATGCACCAAATCAAGCCAAATTTGGGCAAAATCCCACTCTAACGCTCCAAGTCAACTTGCATGTCCAAATCCAATGAATGGGAGTGCACCAGCAATGATGGGGGTGCACATGTGGCTGGTTGACTGATCTGGAGTGCCCATGTGGGTCGTGGAGCCCCAATTTGACATGGCATATGTCCAACTAAGCACCCCTAGTCCACCTCATAGTGTATTAAAGATTAAAAGGAAATAAAATTGACTAATTGGTGTAACTAAGGTACCAAGGATGGATTTCTATTCTAACATCAACACACAAACATGGCTAACCAAAAACATAATAGAACAAGTGGGATAACCGCAAAGTCAACATAACATAACAAGCGGGGTAACCATAACCATAACATAACAAGTGGGATAACCACAAAGTCAACTAATTAACAAAAGTAAACATAACATAACAAGTGGGCTAAAAACAAATTCAACATAAGATAACAAGACTCTCTCTCAAAGATATGTGGTCCACATATGTGCCATGCAAAAACTGAAAGTTTATCATCACTGTATAGAAAAGGTTCAACCGAGAAGATGTGATCCTCTCATCTTCATTATGGTTTAAAAACACCCAAGCAAGGGGAAACCAAACATGGAATTGTAGGCATAACCAAGAACAAAAAATTCCCAATACACTTGCACTAACAAACTTAGTGAACCAAGATAGCATAGTTGTAAAATTAAAACATAAATTTCATCTCTTTCAACTAGTACATTAAAACATCATTTTTATCTGTTTCAACTTTAACACTCCCAAGAGGTCCCTGTGTTAAAGTTGAAACATACAATAACAATAGCATGTAAATGAGAATAGTAGTAGTATGGTTATTTATACAAAATTATAAGAGTAGTAATAGATATATCTAACAATATAAAAGAACAAATCTTATTACTTAACAAATCAAATAACAAAATAACTATGTTTTATAGTTAAGCGGGCCTCATAACCAGCACGCCAAAGACAATCAACATAGCAAAATCGTAGAACAAACATGAAAATATCACATCTGATAACTTACATGATGGTAATAACCTTCCTTAATGTACTCAAATTTTAAGTTTTAGTTCAAATCTTGCCTCTCAGAGTCAAGTCAATAACGAGAACAAGTTGGCCCTCATTCAAGGGCATAAACATACCTGAGATAGAGAGAGACCATAAATGATGATAAAAAGGACACAAGTATGATAGAAGAACCAGACACTCAAAGAGGTACAAAATAGTCAAGATCATTCCCAAAAAATCAACTAGCACACCAGGTATCCCTCAAAACAGCCAAATACAGTCAACGCAGCCACAACAAGTAGCAATATGGACTCGCATGCATGAAGGAGTGAGAACTAAAAAATTTATAGAAACCCTCATAAAGGAAAGTGATAAGTAAGGACATGTTAAGTGTTGCTTGTATACCCAAAAAATGCTCAAGTAGAGACAAGCTTAAAAACCATTAACATCGTAAGCAAGTGTGCCTGAACAAAGGATAAACTAGTTTTTATAGCCTCTCAAAGACCTCATAGAAGGTCCTTCTAAGTGACATTAGGGATTCTCTTATGATTAGTCTAGGATTAACATCATCACTTTATAAGTGAAAACAAAGCGTCAATTAACCAAATTAAGGAGGGAACATATCTAAATGAAGGGTCAACAAAAAATCTAACTACAAGAGGGATAACCACAAGTTAACACACAAACATGGCTAACCACAAACATAACAGAACAAGTGGGATAACCACAAAGTCAACATAAAAAAATTCAACACAAAATTACAAGTGAGGTAACCATAAACAAAACATAACAAGTGGGATAGCCACAAATTCAACATAACATTACAAGTTGGCTAACCACAAATTCAACATAGCATAACAAGACTCTCTTTCAAAAATATGTGGTCCAGTATGTGGCATGTGACATATGAAATTTTATCATCAATGGATAGGAATGGTTCAACCTAGAGAATGTGATCCTCTCATCCTCATAAGGTTCTATCGGAATCTCACTTTCAAAATACTCAATCAAGGGGAAACCAAAGATGGAAGCACACTTGCACCAATAAAATTAGTGAACCAAGATAGCACAACTGTAACATTAAAACATAATTTTCATCTCTTTCAACTACTCCATTAAAACATAGGGTTCATCTCTTTCAACTTTAACAGTCCCAAGAGGTCCCTGTGTTAAATTTGAAACATACAGTAACAATAACATGTAAACAACAGCGGTAGTAGTATGTCTATTTATACAAAGTAATAACAATAGTAATAGATCTAACTCACAATTCAAAAGAAAAATTCTTATTACTTAACAAATCAAATAACAAAATAACAAATATATGAAAGGAGAAAGAACAACAAACGAACCTTATCCTATATATCAGCAAAACAACCAACCCAGGGGAATCGAAACATGGAAGCCTAAGCCTAATCACATACACTCACACCAACAAAATTAGTGAACCAAGATAGCACAAAGTAACATTAAAACATCATTTTCATCTCTTTCATATACTCCATTAAAACATAATGTTCATCTCCTTCAACCTTAATACTCCCAAGGGCCAAGAGGTCCTTGTGTTAAAGTTGAAAGAGATGAAAGTTATGTTTTGAAATGGAGAACTCATGAATGAAGTGTTGTAAATTGATGAAGAGTGTGGGAACCTTATTGTTTATATATACAAATTCCTTAGCACCTAAAAAATTAGAAACCAACAACAAGGAATTGTACTACCACCTACCAAGAAATAACATGATGCAAGTATAACATTAAATATTTTATGTGCCATTAAACAACAAAAAACATAGAAAAATTGGAGAACAAACATGTCAAAATCATACCTGATGGGAAGAACCTTCCTTGTACTCATATTTTAACTTTCATATCAAATATTTCCTCTCAGAGGCAATTCAATAACTAGAACAAATTGGCCCTTAGTGAAGGGCATAAACATACCTCAGAGAGAGACCATAAATGCTTATAAGAAGGACATACAAGTACAACAAAAGAACCAGCCACTCAAATATGTATGACACAGTCAATATCAGCCCCAAAAAACAACCATCGCACCAACTATCCCTCAAAATGGTCAAAGACCATCAACGCATCAAAAAATACAGCCACAGTAAATAAAAGTATGGACTCGCACGCATGAAGGAGGGAGAACCAAAATTGTTGTAGAAACCCCCATATAGGACAGTGATAAGTAAGGATAGGTTCAGTGTTGCAAGTAGACCCAAGATCAAGAAGCGACAACCTTCAAACCCTTGACATAAAAAAGTGTGCCTAAAACCCCTAGATCAATTATGCCAAAACAGATCTCAAAGTGCCATAAAGACATTGCTCTCAACAAAGGTTATACTAGTTCTTATAGCCTATCAAATACCTCCTAGAACATCCTTCTAAGTGACATTAGGGATTCCATTAAAATTAGGTCAGGAATGATTACATCACTTTATAAGTGGAATCAAAATGGTAAATAACCAACTTAAGGAGGGTGCATAACTAAAAGAAGGGTCAACAAAAAAGCTAACCGTAAGAGGGCTAACCACAACTCAACATAACATAACAAGTGGGGTAACCATAAACATAACATAACAAGTGGGATAACCACAAAGTCAACATAACATAACAAGTGGGATAGCCACAAAGTCAACATAACATAACATAACAATTGGGTTAAACACAAATTCAACATAACATAACAAGACTCTCTCTCAAAGATATGTCGTCCACATCTATGCCATGCGACAACTGAAAGTTTATCATTTCCATATAGGAAGGTTTCAACCTAGAAGATGTGATCCTCTCATCATCATTTAGGTTTTTTCAGAATTTGGATTTCAAAATACCCAACCAAGGGGAAAGCAAACATGGAAGAATATGCCTAATCAAGAACAAAAAATTCCCATTACACTTGCACCAACAAACTTAGTGAATCAATATAGCACAGCTATAACATTAAAACATAATTTTCATCTCTTTCAACTCTGACACTCCCAAGAGGTCCCTATGTTAAACTTGAAACATACAGTAACAATAACATGTAGTATGGCTATTTAGACAAAATTTAAAAAAATAGAAGTAGTAGTATGGCTATTTAGACAAAATTTAACAATAGTAATATATCTAAGACACAATGCAAAAGAACAAGTATTATTGATAACAAATCAAATAACAAGATAACAAATCTAGAAAAGGAGAAATAAAAACAAACTAACCTTACTCCTATTTTTCAGCAAAAGACCCAACCAAGGGGAAACCAAACATGGAAGCCTAGGCCTAATCAAGTACGAAAAAATTCCCAATGCACTTGCACCAACAAACCTAGTGAACCAAGCAGCACCATTGTAACTTTAAAACATAATTTTCATCTCTTTCAACTACTACATTAAAACATAATTTTCATCTCTTTCAACTTTAACACTCCGAAGAGGTCCCTATGTTAAAGTTGAAACATGCAGTAACAATAACATGTAAATGATAGCAGTAGTAGTATATCAATTTAGACAAAATTATAACAACAATAATAGATCTAAATTCCTATGTTAAAGTTGAAAGAGATGATAATTATGTTTTGAAATGGAGAACCCATGAATGAAGTGTTTTACATTGATGAATATTGTGGGAACCTTAGTGTTTATATATACAAATTCCTTAGCTCCTGAAAAATTAGAAACAAATAACAAGGAATCATACTACCACCTACCAAGACATACCATGTTGCAATACTACCATTAAATCATGTATGTGCAATTAAACAACAAACAACACAACAAAATCGCATAAAAACATGTCAAAATCATACATGATGACTTACCTGATGTAAAGAACCTTCCTTGATCTCAGATTTTAACTGTCAGATCAAATCTTGCCTCTCAAAGGCAAGTCAATAACTGGAACAAAATATCCCTTAGTTAAGGGTATAAACACAACTGAGAGAGAGAGACCATAAATGTTGATAAAAAGGACATACATGTGCAGTAGAATAACCAACCACTTAAAGAGGTACGACACAATAAATATCATCCCCAAAAAATCATCTAGCACTCCAAGTATCCCTCAAAATAGTCAAATATAGTCAACGCAGCAAAAATGCATCCACAACAAACAGCGGTATGGACTCGCATATGTGTTGGAGGGATAACCAAAATTTCTATAGAAACCCTCAAGAAGGACAGTGCTAATTAAGGACAGGTTGAGTGTTGCAAGTAGACCCAAAAACCAAATAATTCTCAAGAATAGACATCCTTCAAACCCTTCATGTCTTAAACATGTGTGCCTAAAAACCCTAGATCAGTCATTCCAAAACAAAGCTCAAATTTCCATAAAGACATCGCTCTCAGAAAAAACCATACTAGTTCTTATAGCTTCTCAAAGACCTCCTCGAATTTCCTTTTATGTGATGTTAGGGCTTCCATTAAAATTAGTCCAGGCATGATTTCATCACTTTATAAGTTAAATCAAATTGTAAGTAACCAACTTAAATAGGGCACATATCTAAAAGAAGGGTCAACAAAAAATCTAACCACAAGTCAACACACAAACATCGCTAACCACAAACATAACAGAACAAGTGGACTAAACACAAAGTCAACATAACAAAATTCAACATACCTTAGCAAGTGGTATATCCAAAAACATAACAAAACAAGTGGACTAAACACAAAGTCAACATAACAAAAGTCAACATACCTTAGCAAGTGGGATATCCACAAACATAACATAACAAGTGGGCTAAACACAAAGTCATAATAATAAACTTAACATAACAAGTTGGCTAACCACAAATTCAACATAACATCACCATAACATAACAAGACTCTCTCTCAAAGAAATTTGGTCCACATATGTGCCATGCGACAACTGAAATATTATCATCACTGTATAAGAAGGGTTCAACCTAGATCCTCTTATCCTTATTTAGGCTATGTCGGAATTTGACTTAAGGGCGTAAACCTATATTATAGAATCGAAATGCAAGAAAACATACTCAATAACTCAATAAATGGTAATTCAAACAAAAAACCACCCAATTTATTAATGCAATGTTCAATATCACTACAAATATCTCTTCGGGCACAAAAATTTAAATAAGAAAAATGCGTATGACATAGACAAGAAAAGACCCGAAATTTTGCATAAGACCAAGTACAATCATTTATTTTCTCAATTTCTTTCTCTTTTGCAGTATGTAATTCACAAGGATGTGAGATGTTCCTTATTCCCATTCAATTGTATTGGCCTTTGTAAGATGTTCCTTCTTCCCCTTCAACTGTATTGGTCTTTGAATGTCTCGTTAACAACCTGACGCTACATTGAGGATGATACAAGGGGGCAAGGCAATAGTTGTAATAAGAATGAAATGTTAAATTAGATTTTTTAGTTATTATTATTACTAGTGTTCTATATAAATAATAAGTGTGGTAGAGTGTTCTTTATCTGCTTCAGTAGTTGAGGTAAGTTGAGTAGTTTTCAATGTGCCAATATGTTCCTCATCTTGTTTATGCTCATCTGCTACATCCTCTGCAATTGAAAGAACAAAGGGTATAATTCATACACCATTCTCAATTAAATATCTTTAATTGTAAATACATACTACAAAAAAAAATTAACAAATGAATTACCTCCAATACCAAGATGAGCACCTCTTTCAAGTGGCTCTCCATTGTCATTGTGTTCATTTGTTAATCTAATACTTGGGTCATTTATATTAAGATTGTTTTTTTTATTAAATGAAATAAACACATTATTTTATGGCCAAAAAAATTTAATCAATAGTATATTGTGCAAATAATAAATTATAAATCCTCCTCGTTGCTTTTATTTGCATGAGTGCTAGGTTGTGTTTTCCCAAAACTTCTCATATGTTCAACCAAGTCTTTATAGTCGTGTTAGTAGGAAAGCATGAGTTCTTCCTCTATAGGAGCCTCTTTGAATTTTGCACCCTATAATTATGCATAAGGGCATGAAATTTGCTTCTCTTGCAATATTAATTTAAAATTGTTAACAATTTATAATTTTGATGCAAGTTATTTTATTCTATACTTACAAATAGTGCAAACACTTTCAAGAAACCAACCAGGACAAGTTCATGCTTCCCATGTTTATATACCCTATCCTTGGTAGATTTGGATGTATCTGGGAGCCTATATTAAAAATATTGAAATACGTAATTAGGTTCAATTGGGCTTCCAATGATGTTCTTGTGCTACTGCCCACATCAAACTCCATGCGTCTCTTGGTTCTGCACTCATCCAGGATGTGCTAGGCTTTTGGGTCGGTGTCGGTCGATGACTCTCCATCCGAGTCATGAGTACTTTGGCCTTCTCGCAAAGGCTCTTTGGGGGCATCTGTCGGTGGTTCCATTGATACTTATTCAGCACTAACTGGTTCGTGCTAGTCAGCAGGCCAGTCCTGAACTACGGCTTCCACTTCATCATCAGTTAATTTATAAGTCATTGGAAGCCATTGCCTATCAGGGTCTTTTCGCACCTAGATATGAATTGAATGGGGCCCTATGGATAATCACATGATCCTTTGATATTTTATCGTTATTGCATCTAATAGGCATGGATTCTAACTGCTGCAGCTTGTAGCACTTCCCAATAGATCCAAAAGTGGATCGCACAATCAGTATGTCGACTGGGCTCCTCTACCCTCCATAAATTTTGGTATCATGCACCTTTGCACACTTTAACTGCTTCAACAGACATAGGCTGACAGTCCTCTGGCTCCATCCAAGCAACCAAAATAATTAAGATTAGTAGCCAACTATAAGAGAAAGACCTCTCCCAGGCCTGGGCTGCGACCACATCCTCTGTTAGTTGGTTCAACAAGAAGAGGGACCAATTCATTTGTACTCCTTAGTGCATTGTTGCACACAAGCAACTACTCCCGAATTGCATTGAACTGGGTGATTCCCTCTGATAATTTTATTGGCTAAAATGCCTACTCCAATACGTACCTCTCACTTGTTGATGATGTCGATGCGGTATGCGTGGCCATCACACTGCAATCCATATCGCTCCTTTAGATACTAAGCAACCTTCTTATCGTTGTCTCTTCCTATGAGATATTGAGCGGGGTATGCCCTAGCCTTTGGTAGCCCTGTGATTTCTAAAATCATGTCCACTGTAACTGTAATTGGTACATCCAACCATAATGTCCCTCCATGAAAACATTCCAACAGTTGTTTGATGCATGTGTTTGCTTCATTTAACCTCCCGAAATGGGGCATGTTGATAAGCCCCAACAACCCAGATTTGTTCAATCCTTGCGCCAGTGAGTGTAGAATACGCTTGATGGGTGCACTTGGGACCGAAGGAAAGAACTCGTAGGGCTCATCTGCTACGTCCTTCAACAACAACAAGATGTGGTCCTCATACTTCATCTTGACCATAGCAGGAATAATGTCCATAGTGCACTGCATTCCTTCAGGTTGCGGCGGCACTTTCAGCTAATACTTCTGATTTTTAGTTAACTTTCGGGGCTTTGCACCAAGTCTCCCGAGAGCGACATATCCAGGGATATTAATGATGGACATGCCCCTGGGTGCCACAGACTCCACAGCTCCCGAACTAGATGGCCATGTCTGCACAGTGCCCTCTCCTTGCGCCCTAATACAAGTGCATGTCTGTCTCTTCTGCGGTGGCGTTGATCCTGGCTTCTGCACCTTCCGCTTGCCTTGGGGGATCAAAGATGATCCGACCGGCATACTCATTATCTCTTCCACTATGGCAGTTGGGCGGATGGGTGACTCATTTTCACTGGAAATATCCACAGTGTCAGGGTTTCTTAGCATGTCGTACCAACAAACCTTACCACACAGTCGAACGCACCCATCTCTTACGCCCTAGCTGCCACTCACAATGCTTCCTACTACACTCAACTCTAAACTTCACTCAACTCAATTGAACACAATGATGCCTCCATATTGCATCCCACACCTTTTGTATAACCAATTATGAATCCAGCTTCATCATTGCCAAATCCACAGTAGTCATCATGACCAAATCCTCCATTATCGCCCCGAATTCGTCGACAATCTTGTCATGCTAATGGTATGATAGGCCATAAATGCGCATCGCTTCAATGAGCGTCACTGGATAGCTACTCTTAATTGTCTTCATTTATTGCTGATTTGACGCAATCACAGCCCTGTGGCTATTGCGGTCTATTTATCTAACTACACTACTAACTCCTACACTTGGGTAGCCACTTCCTCCTGGTGTGCCCTTTTGTTCTTTATCTATCCTATCTATTTTTTATTTTTATTTTTTTCATTGCGTAGTGCTTCAGGTAGTGTGCCCTTTTGTCCCTGTCCTATAGGGCTTCAAGTGGCTACCATTCACGAGATTTGGCAGCACCGCTCCATCTAACTGTTGCAATTGAATTGCACCCCCAGAAGTAATTGAATGAACAAGATACGGTCCTAACCATTGCATTTGTAACTTACATGGATGCTTCATGAACTTGTTTTCATACAACAACACCAAATCTCCTTGGGAAAATTGTTTGTTTTAATGTGGTGGTCATGCCACGCCTTTTGGAGATCCTTCTCGACACGTTGTTGAAATCCTGCGATGAAGTGGTCCTCTTCCAATTGTACTAGTTGCGTTGATCGCTCCTCAAGTGCTTCTTCATCGGCCATGCCAATTGTTGTGACGATGCACAGACTAGGAACAATGTACTCCATAAGCATGACTACCTCTTTCCCATATACTAGTTTGAACGGCGTCTGCCCCGTTAGCCTCTTGCATGTAGTGCGATATGCCCACAGCACTGTAGGGATCTTTAAATCCCAGTCATCTCGATTAGCATTACATACCTTTGTCAACATGGCTTCTAGGATTTTGTTGAAGGCTTCTACAGTTTCATTTTCCTATGGATGATATGAGGTACTTTTCTTATGTTGCACCTGCAACTCCTCTGTCAGTGCTTTGATTGTGTGATTGATAAAGTGGTTGCCCTGGTTGCTCATCAATATCCTAGGGCATCCAAATTGGGTCACAATGTTTTCAAATATGAACCTTGTTGTTGTCGCAGCGGTACAATCTACAACTGGTGTGGCCTTTGCCCACCTTTTCAGATAGTCAGTTGCTGCGATGATGTATCGCGCATCGGTTCGCTTCCCTAGCGGGTTGATTGGACCCATAAATTCCACAGCCCATTTATCAAAAGGTTGTAAAGTTACCTACGGTACAAGCGGCATCTCATCTCGCCGCGATGGTTTCCCGATGCGTTGACAGACATTGCAGCTCCGCGCATAGTCTGTAGCATCATTATGCAAAGTAGGCCATGATAGTCTAGCGCACGGTACCTTACACCCAGTAGCTCATCCTCCATAATGTCCACCCGCAACTCCTGCATGTGCTTCTTCCATAATTTTCCCTTGTTCATGAGGTAGAACACATTGTCGTAGCATCTCATCAGGTCCAAGTTTGTATAAGTGCCCAGCGATCAGCTAGAAATCTGAAGCCTTCATGAACAACTGCTTCTTTTGACAGGTCATCATATCCTTCGGCGCAAATCCAATTGCCAAGAACTAAATTATCAATGCATAATGGTCATCTTTGATATCAACTCGAAAAAGCTGTGCATCCAGTAATCCATCGTCAATATTGGTGGGATCTTCACCTGTTTCAATGCGGGATAGGTGATTAGGACCAGCATTCATGGGTCCTAGCTTCACAATTATTTCAAAATCAAATTCCTGAAAGAGAAGTAGCCAGCGACAGATCTTCCCCCCCCAACACAGGCTTATTATCCAAATATTTCAAAGCCGAATGGTCCATGAACATTTTGAAGTGACCACCCACGAGATAGTGCATGAACTTCTGCAGTGCATAGTCCATTTCCAACCCCTCTCTTTTTGTGGTCATATAATTCTTCTCAACAAAGGATAACTTCCTGCTAGCAAAGGCAATCGGGTTATCTAGATCTCCTTCTCCTGGTTGCACGAGTACAACTCCCAGCGCAACAGACAAGGCATCGACATGGACATGAAACTCCTTGGTCCAATCGGGGAACACAAGTATGGGTGCCGAATTCATCTTGGCCTTCAATGTGTCGAAGTCGTTTTGACATTCTTGGATCCATGTGAATGCATAATCCTTCTTTAACAGTTTCTCCATGGGGGCAGTAATCGTAGGATAACCGCAAATAAAATTGCGATAGTACCTAGTGTGTCCCAGTGTTGCTCTAAGAATATTCATATTTGTAGGTGGCGGCAGGCTCAAAATGAGTGCAATCTTCACTGGATCAACCAAAATCCCCTGCTTACAAATGATATGACCCAAAAGTATCCCAAATGGTGCACAGAAGATGCACTTCTTTGAATTCAATGCAATCTGATGCTGTCGACACCTTTCCAACATCAAGCACAGGTTTGCTAAGTGATCCTTGATCAATCCGTAGACTGTCTAGTCATCCATATATACTTGCAAAAATTTCTCAATAAAATCTTGAAATGCGGTGACAACAACCTGAGAGAATACCGCAGGCATGTTCTTCAGCCCAAAGGGCATTACTGTGTACTGAAAGCAACCCCATTCGATGACAAATGTGGTTTTGTGGCGGTCTTCCTTTGCAATTCTTATCTCGTGATAACCAGAAAATCCATCTATGAAATAGTACATTTATTGACCACCTACTCCTTCAAGAACCTCATTAGTGAATGGTGTTGGAAAGGGGTCATGCAGGAAAGCATCATTCAGTTTTATTAGATTGACACAGATTCAGACTTCCCCAGTCTTCTTGTCTTGGACCACCATAGGAATTATCCATTACGATTCTTCAACGGGATCAATAATCCCTACATCTAGCATCCGATCAAGTTCATCCTTGACCAATTATTTATATCGTGGATTCAACCGATATGGCCTCTGTTGCACTGGTTTTGCATCTGGTTTTAATGGATTTTCATTTCCCCTAGGTCACCCAATATCACCTTCATTTCAGAGAATTTTTTTAGGAACAGATCTTGAAACTCATGCAATAGATCTGTGATCTTTGCCATGGTCTCCTCGTGCCAGTAGTCCCCAATATTGCCTAATTTTGGATTCTCCTCCATCCCAATGTTAACTTTCTTAATCTTCAGTGGTTGAGTCATGGGATCCGTCGGCACATCCGGTGTTGCACCATCCTGACTTCCTTCAGTCTCTGGAATATTAATATTGCACAATTCACCATCACCCTCTGGCTCACCAGAGAGGTTGTAGCATTCCATCATCGATTACATGTGGCAATGTGCATGTGGGTCCACAGGATATGCGACTGGGACAACTTTCAAGACTAAATCCTTAATGATCTATAGTGAATTGTTAACCTCTGCATTAGCATCTACAAAGCTAAAGGTATGCGCAAGGCAAATAGTCAGATCCTCCCAAGTGGTGATCTCTCTGCACAGCTCTACCAATACGTACCAAGACCCTGGAATTTCATCCAATGTGTGAATAAAAGCATGGACCCACTCATCCTTGGCTCATGATGCCCACAACATCTGGCATTCCCTCATATGACTACAAGGGTTATTATGTCCATCATATCTCCCAGTGTGATATACCTCCATATCTCTAAAGCGCACAGTCATCAACGGTCGACACTATGCCCATTCATGAATGGTCTCCTTATGAACTACCAACCAACGTGTTGGAGTGGCCTTCAATGCTTCTCCTAATGCCAACAATCGTTGAGGCTCACCTTCGCTTCAAACTGCTCAAGGAACCTAGATAGTTCCAATAGTCCTTCATATATTGGTAACTCAATGATCTCAGTCACGACATGGCGTAGTGACTGCGTGATCAGCCCACATTTTCTGAGTGATACTTCATGCATCCGGTTTTTCCAATTTTGCAGTGCATCATCAGAATCAGAGGATGTAGAGCTAGCACTGCGCCAACCTATTTCTTCGTCGGTAGTAGGATGGATGTAATCCTCAAATATATTGTAAATGTGATCCCATCCTCTCACAACTTCATCTTTGATAGCTTCAATATATCTCCTTCCTTCATTAGGATCCATAGGGGCAATAACTCGGATATCCTGGTTCTCAAATGTCATTAACAGCTTCTTAAAATTTATCACGGCCATGCGGTCATTAGCCCATCCAATCCCTAGAAGTGTGGGATAGGATCCCCCTCCATCGATGACTTTGATTACATTGAAATCAGCACGAGTCCTCATACCTTCGACATCTACAACCAAGTTCGACACACGGCCAATCGGTTGAACTTTGGCCTAATTATCCAATATCAGTTGCACTGGGGATTAACCAAGTTTTGGGTCCCTCATCTTCTGCCATGTATATTTCATTAGGATATTCACATCTGACCCAAGATCTAGAATAATTGAATCGACTTCGTAGTCCCCAATCTAGATGTTCATCCGCATTTCCTTGCCCATCTTTTTCTTCTGTAAAGAATTCACCGTCGAGTCCTGCAATGCTCTATCTGGTAGATGTAGAAAATTCTTGATCTCAACCAGAGCATCGAGATATTTTTCCAGGGATAAACAACTCTCAAAGAACTATTGTAAGTTACCATACTGCCGCAATGGTCCAGCTTCTAACGAAGAATCAAAAGCAGAAAACATACCAAAAATAGGTGTCTTACCAGGATTTCTTCCAAGCACCTCGCGAGCTTCAAAAAAGGTATCTCTCTCGGTCGTGATATCAAAATGTGGTTTATTCTTTCCAGCCAATCGCACTTGTGGTCGTGGTCCATCTTCTCCAGTCGTCGCTCCTCCTCTAGTAACGATCCCAACATTAACATTCTTTGTTCACGGTTCTCCTAGAATGGTCGCAATCGTCGACCCTTGATTCTGGTTCTTCGGTAGAGGCTAATTCAGAGGTGGATTTTGGTTCGCCGGTGGATTCATAGGCTCATTGATATTATGATTTGGGGATGCCCTTAATTTTGCAGTTGCCACTGGTTCTGTATTTGATTATGGGATTAGAACTGATTCTGATTCTGATTTTGTAATAAAGGAACATTGTCGGCCTGCCATCTCGCAATTAAATGAGGGCAATTTTCAACAGTACGATCGTTCACCACGCAGTATACACATTGCAAATGGGGACAATCCCTCTGATAGTGTCCAAATGTCCCACAGTTGTAACACTAGATTGATGCATGACCTCTTCCTCCTCCACAGTCGAAACCTCCTCTTCCCCTGAATCTGAATCCTCCACGGAATCCTCCTTACTGCTGATATTGTGGTTGAACTACTTGTTGTTGATACTGGGGTTTCCCCATTTGCTGCTATGGGGGATTCGACCGCTTATGAACGTAGTGCGCTGCTTGGAAATATTGCAGCTGTGGGGGATTCGACTGCTTATGAACGTAGTGCACTGCTTGGACATATTGCAACTATGGCGGAGCCATTGGGGTCTGGGTGTACTATGGTCGCGGTGCAAATTACAGCTATGGTGCAACCTCCATCTGTGGTTACAATGGAATAAACTGCATCTATGGTGGTGACATATACTGGACTTGAGGTGGTAGTTGTATCACCTATGGCTATGGCAGCTGCACCATGCAAGGATCTTCACTTTTCACGAAATAAGCATCATATGTCCACTCTTGAAGCAGATCATAAGCTCGATAGTCCTTATCCTCGTGGCCAACCGAGTAACAAAAGGTGCAATATAAGCTTTTCAGCTTCGTAACCATTTTCTGCATGTAGGTACAATCTTCATGTCAATGCCCATATACTTGACATATGTGACACCACGGCACACTACTGCAACTCAACGGGTTCAGCGCTCCTCAGAGTAGATAATTTTGAAAAGAAGGACAGGTATCTTTTGTGTGTCCATCCACATGATACTGAGTGCACCACAAGTCATCATGTTCATCTTTTTCCTTCTTGATATCCTATAGTTGAATTGTCAGGTTCGCCCACTACGCCTATATCTTGTTCATGCCGACAGCAACTTCTCCTATAGGTGAATCCTCCAGCTTTATCGCAATTTCCAGAGCCTCGCTATGTGTCGTGATATTTTGTTGCATTAATGGGTGTTGGATATGAGGGACTAGTGCCACAATGAACCATTCTTTATGTTGGATGTTACTCATATCGAAGATGACCTGTGCCATTAGTGTCTTAAACCTATGATCAAAGTCCCAAACCATCTCATTAGGGAATTGTTTGATTTCCTTCAAATCTGTAATGTATTGTGCTTCATATTTTTATTTCTTGAATTATTCAAGCAGCCCCTTCCTAAAATGCATCCAAATTCTTTACCGCGGTCCCCTGCGGGACCTGTACGAATCTCATCTACCATTCAGGCACACAACCCCAAAGGTTGGTCACTAACTGACCTTTATTTACATCCTCGTCGGTAGTCTGTCTGGAAGTCTAGACTGCCTCACATAAGAACCAATACTTTTCTAGGTCATCAGTTCCATTTCCATGGAACACAGGTAGCTTCATATCGTCTCTTGCCATCCTATACCTTCTTCCTGTAGATGTTTCTTTACTATTGGATTTCGCTTGTCATGTTGGACATGTCGACGTAGATTTTGTATATTTTCCTAATGGTGGTTTAGTGTGTGGAGGTGTGGACACGTTGCTACCGAGGTTTGACCTTGTTGCTACCCTGGATGTAGTCAGGGTCTACTTGTCCTATTCATCACTGTAGGGCTGCTTTGTCCCGTGTGGTTGTCCTTCACGGTCTTTCATTCTGATCGTAGCAGGACCTTCTCCTATCCTCTACCTCTTCTCTACTCAGAACCTTGCTCCTCCCCTTGTACAACCACTCTCTTCCTCAACTTCCCTCATAGTCTCATCGAAACTTACACCCATCTACACCTTATCTTTCCATTCATCGCCCCCCTTCTATCATGGTGTTCACAGCCTTCGCACACCAGATTTTTACTACTCGAGGTGCATCTTTAATATACCCTTTTCACAAACAAGTATCCTGATTGACAATTGCAGAGACAGTAAGAACCTACCTCTTGGTCTGTTGAAGAATTCTCATTTTGCTTCGTTCTAGGACTTGTTGGTATCAACCGCAAACTCAATAATGTATCCTTCCATAATACTGTCCAACCAAACTTCGACAGCCTGCGACGCCTTGTTATCCGTCTCTTGTAGTTCCTAAATTAGCTCGAGGGTCCAGGACGTCAGCTCTCCTCCCTAGAAGTTGTGCTTCTTGTAGGTGAATCGCACCATCCACTCGTAGAGTATGATGGGAAACTCATAGAAAAACCATTTGTGAGGACTGTCGTGAATGTATCTTACCAACCATTTGTCTGTCGTCAACTTTGGGTTCTAGTTCTCGGCTTCAGCGAACTCTTGCAGTCTTAGGTCGAACCAATCTTGGATATCTAGTTTCATCGGATGCCACAACATATCCACCTCTCAGTCACAACAAGGTCCCGCCAACAGAACCATTTGTTGGCCAAAACCCACCAACAAAGCCTTCTTGACAAGGGTTCTCGCTCTATTGGCGCCCAACCAACACGATCTCCCTAAGAACCGGCCCAGACAGGTTTTACCCTACTCGGCAACAACCGTAGAGTGGATGAAGTCTCACCCAAGATATTCAAGGGAGAGTTTTCAAAACCAATTTTCTAGTAGTAAGGAGTTGGATCGAGGCATTAGTGATTTATTAGTATAACTATCAGATCTAGCAGAGCCATTTTTTAGATATCATAACATTCATCACAGATCTACCATTACAATCACAGATCTAACATATTTTATCATTCATCTATTCATTGCAGCAGTATACATAAAATAGAACCATTAGACATCAATATCATACTACATAAAGATAGGAAAAGACATTGCAACATATGAAAAGTGGAAAAAGGACAACAATGATTCAACTCAATATATGTCGTATCATATTACTTTCATCACAATAGATCCAAACAACAATTGTCTTTCTCCAGAATGAGAGAAATATCAACCCACAAAGTCACATACAGATAACAAAGGATTCAATCTCTCACTTGCTCTCTACTATCACTTCTCACTTCGGTCTCATATCGTATCTCTCACATTTGCAATTCTAATTCTATATATAGGCTTGTGCCTTTACATTCAAGGTCCACTTCTAACTAACTCCTAACTGATTTAACCACTAATGACCTATATCCACAAAATGTGGTCAACCGATACAAAAAGATGCATAAAATATTCAAAAGCGGTTTGTTTTCCACCCATCGTGCTATCTTTGGCTTGCGCGGTGTCACGTGAGCTTGCACAGCCTCCGCAGTGATGCGCAACTCACTTACCCCAAAACCCCTGCCAACATTTTTCTCATTGTGTTGTACTTGGTTTTTTAATTAATATGTTGTGGGGTGCATGTTAGGTGGTATCTGACACCCTAGTAGTTTTTTAAGGGTTCCTAGTTAGAATATAATTTCCTCAGGTGCTAGAAGCACAAGGTATCCCTCTTATACATAGAGAAGGGATGTTGCATCAAGTGTGGAATGAACCAATGGGTAGGTATGAGGGTGGCAGGTGTACTTATAGCCTAGCTTGATGTGGATCAAAGAGGTTGAGTCTTTTATTGCGGGAGGAATGTGAGATGGTTTAATATCTATTGTGGGACCAATATTGATGAACCATGTAGCTGAAGAGAATTCCTAGAGAAATAGCGGTTACAGTGGTTGAGGACCCATGTAATTCGATAGATGGATTGTTTTTATATGGACATCAATGACAGGGTTGGATGCAGGTACAAAAATATCATGGCATAAAATGAGAAAATAAACATGCAAGAAATAGAGCATGGAAGAGCAATAGGATGTAGCAATGGATGGTGATAGTGAAGTCACCATGAAGACACATGAAAAAAATTAATGGAGCAATTTACATGTAAATGGGCATATGGATGTAAGACCTGATAAGGAATGCATACCCATGGTAACTCAGTGGTAAAGTCAAAAGATAGACCTAGGTTATAGGAGGGTGTATGTGAGAATCCTCAGTAAAACTTTGAAGGGGATTGGCGATTACTCCAAGTCAAGTTTAAAGGGGAGATTATTAGTGTTAAACTTGACTCAAGAATGAGTCATAGGTGGTTGATGTCTAGCACATATTTTTTGGGCACATGGTGTTTTGTATCCCATGGTGTTTTTCCATGGTATTGGTGGACAATGGTATTTGGTGGCCCATAGCATTGCATGTATAGAATCCTTTATAAGGCTTGAGGAGGCTCCATTGTGAAATGGCTTGGAGGTGAGTGGTGGCTAGCTCACTTGGCTCAGCTTGGTCGGTTTACTTCAAGGGACATAATAGATATTTTATGGTGGTTTTCTTGGTTTTGGGTTTTACACATAAACATTGTGTGTCTATCTTAAATGTGTTTCTATGTGGATTTGTGTTCTCTCGTTATTAATTATATTTATGCTCATTAAAATCCTAAGAATAGATGCTTTGGATATAGCTATCAAAGTAGTTCTTGGATAACGGGAGGAGCATAATCAATATCCCATATATTATGTCAGTTAGAACCTTACTCCAGTAGAACTCAATTATACAATAACCGAAAAATAATTTAATGATGTTGTTCATGCAATTATTAAATTCAGACATTACATTACTGGATATCATTTTATACACATTTCTCACTGTCATTCATTACTTAATGAATAATCCAATCACAAATGGTTGAGTGACTAGGTGGTTTATTTTACTTCAAGAATTTGATGTTACCATTTATGATAAACCAAGAAAAGAAAATGTTGTTGTAGATTTCTTGTCTTGGTTAAATAACAGTGAAGATGAATTTCCTATGGAGTATGGATTTCCCAATGAGCATTTATTTGCACCATCTATTTACAAATAATGGTTTGTAGACATTCCCAACTATTTAGTTACAGGGAAACTTCCACACCATCTCTTATCTGTGGACAAACAAAAGGTATTAGATAGAGTGCCATGTATTCAAGGAGTGAAGGCCACTTTTTTAGAATAGGCCTGGACCATGTCATCAAACAATGTGTTCGAAAATATGAAATATTTGATATTCTTAAATATTGTCATGATGACTCATGTGGCCCATGCAAAGGAAAGTTTGTAGGAAAAAGGACCTCATAAGGTACTACATATGGGATAATATTGTCCTACTATCTTTAGAGATTCCAAAAATTATGTTAGGATTTGTGATATATGCCAAAGAATGTGTAAACCAAGTCAATCCAATGAAATGAACTTACAACCTCAAGTTCATATTGATCCCTTTGAAAAATGGGCCCTTGATTTAGTCGTTCATATCAATCCACCATCATGCACCATGATGAAAGAAAAGATATATCTTGGTATGTACTAACTATGTAACAAAGTGGATTGAAGCTAAGTCACTTTCAAGGGAAACATAAGAAGCAACTACTAATTTATTATTTAAATAAATATTCGTTTGATTTGGATATTGTCATGTGTCAAGGCATGCAATTTACCTGAAAATTTATTTAATCAATCATAGAGAAGTACAAAATTAAGCATCAAATTTCTATGTCATATCATATGCAAGAGGAAAGGCCAAGTGGAAGCTTCTAAGAAAACCTTGGAAACCATTCTTACCAAAACAGTGCAACTTCATCTTACGGATTGAATTGATGGGCTTCATGAAGCACCATGGACATATTGAACAACATGGTGCAACACCAAAGGCTTTACTCCTTACGAGATCATTTCGGTGCAGTTAAATATGGATTTGTCTAAAGCACGATAATATTGTTTACTCAACTCACTAAGATTAACGAACAAATTTGGTAAGATGTCATTCAAGAAAAAAAAATTGGTTCAATACCAATGAAAGAAATGGCATGACAAATTCATCAAGACAAAGATGTTCATTGAAGGTGATTGGGCTCTATTGTTTGATTCATAGTATGATAATTTCAAGGGAAAGTTATCCATTCATTAGGTGGGACCTTACAAGATATAAATTGTCTACAATAATGGGGTGGTAAAGTTATGAACCATCAACGACAATAAGAATCCACTAATGGTAAACAAGCATCAAATTCGGTTCTACAAGAAACCCCTATCTAAAGAAGAATTCATTAAAGATATGGTTCATCCTTTTGAAGAAACAGTGATAAGTAGGGTGGTTTCCCCATCTCTACCTGTTCCTATTTAGTAATCTTTATTTTCATTATCATTTTTTGTATATATAAGTTGTACATAAATAAAGAAAAAAAAGGGAAAAAAACCAATAATGAAAACCTATTCACGGGCACTACTAAACTTTATGATACTTGAAAACCATATTCCTAGCGGTTGTCATCGAGAAAAAGAAAAAAAATCTTCCAGCTATGAAAATTTCTTACAAGACGTATTTTGATAGATTTTGCTTGAAAACTAGTCTCACTAATAGGCCACATCTAAGGAAAAAAATAAAGGGGATCAGTGCTTCATTTTCTCAATATAAAAATAGCATGAGATCACCCTTGCTACAAAACACAAAAATAACTTCAACGTCATCACTTTCCATAGCAGGATAACCACGTTTTGATTTGTTCAAATTTCCATTATGCATTCATGTAAAAAGAGACAATTTTGTCTCAAAGTTTTTCATTTTTATCTTGAAAAATGTTTTCATACAAGGTTCCTTCTTGAAACAAATACACTATAAGGATAGAATTTTTTTAGCTACAGAACTTATTAGAAGTTGTGTGTTCATAATACTTATCGTACCATCAATAAAGGCTTCTTAAAATAGAAATGAATAAAAGTGATAAAAACATGTGCAACTACAACATGATGAATCAATGTGCTCACTCCTGTAGCTGATTGTTCTCAATATCGTTTTTATGCCAAGACTTTGGAAGGTATCATAATTCGTAGCATCATATAAGTTTTTGCATTACAAGAATTATCAAAGGATGTTGACATAATCGAGAGGTTGCTACATGTAATTTCCCCCAAGGATATCAAAGGGTATCAAGGACATATCATTTCTCTATAAGGATAATTAGATAATTTTAGCACAACAGATTAGTCAAACAAATATTTAATTCCATTTTTCGTGATTTAATTTCGACAAAATCCCTTTAATTACAATAAATTCAATAACTATTCCAATAAATGGCCCAATGGATAAGAAATTTTATTAACATCATCTAACATCATGAAAACTTCAATCCAATCCATATCAAAGATGATAACCACTTCTAAAGGATAATTATTCTTATTCAGAGTTAACTAGTAATGAAGGTGTTAATTACGACGCTTAACAACACTTATCACAAATCCAATTGTTCAAAAAATAACAATAGATTATAAATCCAAATGGATTAATAACATCTAATTACATGTAAATAATTCCTAAATACAAAAATTACAATAATTAATCATGGTAATTATGAAAGAGAGTCCACAAGACTAGTTAACTAGTTTTCTAATATACACAACTAGTCTTGCACAAAATCAAATTGTAACCATGCCATTAAACCCAAAATCAATCCTATATACATTTACAACATATTTAATTTTACACATAAATCCAATTAAATTTTTATTTGCAGATCATTCCCATTGCACATAAGGTGATCTTTTCCATCAATTCCAATGAAACTAGTTAACATTCACCGCAAGGAATTGAGTTTAAATAACTTAACCAAAATGAAATGCATACATAATTAAAGGATAACACCTGATAAGTATACACCTACATCATAGTAACATAATATAAACAGAGCACATAGTTGTAGCATTATGTTTACGAAAACAAATATTTCAATCCACAACTAGTTATCAACTTTCACCGCAATGTACCTAGTTTCCAATTTAACCTTCCAAATGCCAAATAAAGAGAATATATGAATATTGTAACTCATGGAAAGAGTATCATGGGTCACCTACATTCATATTGATGTATCTTTCCTCCCATATATATTCAATTAAATAACTCACAAAACTAGTTATTTCTACTAATCCAAATTGATTAGTAATTCTAGGAATCACTAGAATAATTAAATCCACAGCTCATAGAATCAATAAAATTCCATTAAAAATATAAATAACATGTTTTATAAGTTATAATAGAGTTATATCTCATTCAAAAATTTCTTCAAACACTTCATATGCAAAGTCACAAATCTACTCAAAATAATTCCATTGAAGGAGATAGAAATTGGAAATTGATCTAGAATTTTGGTAGACATTTCCCAAACATTGTAAAGAAGATTTACCCTCACATTATCACAGAAATTTAAAGCGTATTTATCATACATAATCATAAAAATAACACTCAGTAATTTTTACAAACACTTCATGTGCCAAGTCTCCAAACTATGCACAGCAATCCAATTGAAGAACTAGTTTTCAAATAAAAGGTAGAAGCATCAAAGAGAAATGTCTTAAGCAATTTCTAAGATAATTTACCATAAAAATAAAAATTATATAATTAATAGGACAATAAATATCATTTTTTTATCATAGGTCCCAAATAATCATTTCTTCAAACAATTTTTGCACAAAATCCAAAAAACTAGTTTCTAATTCCTTCACAAAATTTACTTGCATAAATAGATTAAATACCATGAGAAATTTATTCCACAAATAAATCATATGTTTCATCAAATATTCCATGTGAATCCATAAATAAATCATATCAGATCCAAATAAATTAAGTAAACATGAGATAAAGCACACAACCGAAATCGATTATGCTACGTTCCACCCAACCGTAGACACAATGCAACCCAAAAATAAATTTGCAATCGTCACTCTCAATCCGGAACCATGATTCCACAAGCAAGGGTGCACTCAACAACAAATTATCTCAAGGAATTATTCCAACCACAACACAATGGAAAGTATGACCTCTACTTCGACTCCAGGGCAATTCCAATGGCCCTATAAAGTAACTCAGCTTGGGCACAGGCTCAACAAGGATCTCATACCAAGAGCATCAAAATCAAACCACAAGTGTCGAACACAAGCAGAATATCAAAAGCATGAACCAACATACAATAGTGACTTCCAACACAAGCAAATCGAATTCCTTCATGAGCAATTCGAATTGGGAGAGAAAGGGACAAAAGCATGAGAGTTACATTCCAAAAAAGAAAATAGAAGTTACACATCAAGTGGCTACACCAAGAGGCACACTAATCCAACTCATAGGGTGCACTAGGTGAGAGGGGGACTCCAATCCTCAAACAAAAATTAATCTCAAGTTAAATAAAAAATAGGAGTATCATAACACGCGTATTATTTTGCACATTGATCTAGGAACAAATAATCAATCTCATCAAGAAATAATCAACAAATAACTCAGAAATGGTGTTAATCAGAACCGAAATTGGTTTCCTCTATGTATATTTAATAAAAAATGAATGGTTAAAATAACAATGTCAAGCAATAGCTTGAATCAATGAGAAATTCGAATACCTAAGGAGGCAATTCAAAATCAATGAGTGAATCTGGCTTAACTTACTATAAGCCATTGGTTCACACTCAGTTAACCACTTGACCAAAACCCTAATTGACTCACCAAACCCTAACTAAAGTCGAAATGTAATAAATGATTGAATCTCAACTGAAGGAGATCAAACACATGTCATAGCAAGCCAATTATCAAATGCTAGTGCTCCATGACTTCAATGAACCCCGATTAGGTTAACTGAAGTTGAACTGATCATCAGAAGTTGGTGGAGGCGCCCCTGTTGACTCCAGATCATTAAATAATATTAAATAATATATTTAATGAGAGGACGCACCTTAACTGACTGGTTGAACTGATTGTAACCACCAGTTAGCAATTAGGTGCATTAATATCACGCAGATCACCCCCGGAGTGCTCCAGTTAGCCTCCTTGACTGTAGGAGAAGGCTAAGTTATCCTACTTGACTATAGGTAGGTGTGGGTGTGACTAGATGATGGCAATTAATTCTCCACTGATGTCAATTAATGTCAATTATACTTAGGATAGTGTTTTAACTAGGCCAATTTGACCAAAAAGAGTGTGTATGGTGGTAAATGTCTCCAACACCCCCCCTTAAGCTATACTCAGGAAGAGTTAGAAAACATAGATGCATAAAAATGCTAGGGCCCCAGCAACTAAGGCCAGAGGTCACCCTGTACAATGCTGAAACTGAAACAATGCTCAAAACAAACCAAGTGAGGAAAAGAGGGAAAACCCAGTGGGAAAAACCCCCCCTCAAGCTGAACACTGAAAGTAGTCTAAATCACCCTGATGAACTCACCCCCAACAGTGAATGGAGGTAAGTGAACTTCTTTTCTGAAAATCTCTTGGTGAAGATGTCTGCAATCTGCTCATCAGACGGGTAGTATTGCAGAATGATGGTCCTGTCATGCACTAGCTCCCTGATGTAGTGCATGTGAATCTCTACATGCTTGGTCCTTTGCCTGGTAACTGGATCCGTGGATATCTTAATAGTACTCTGGTTTTCACAAAATAGGACAGTGGACAAAGTACTACCAAGATCAAACTCTGAAAGAATGCTTTGCAACCAAACTGCTTGGATGCAAGCATTCACTGCTCCTCGATACTCGGCCTCTGCTGAAGATAGTGCTATGGCAGCCTACTTTTTGCTTGACCAGCAAATAGGGCCACCACCAAACATGAATATATATCTATAATTTGACTTTCAATCAATAGAATCACCCACCCAATCGGAATCTGTGTATCCAACCAACTCTAGCTTGGAGTCTACAGCATAGTGAATGTCGTAGGTCTTGGTTCCCTGAATGTACTGGAGGATCCTCTTGGCTGCCTTCCAATGAATATCATGAGCCTGCTGCATGTATCTTGATACATCATTCATGGCATAACAAATATCAGGCCTAGAATGTGTCAAGTACAACAAGCTACCAATCAGTTGTCGATAGATAGTGCAGTCCATGGGAGGTCCTTATTCAAGGCTAATCCCTGAAAGGAAAGGGAATGGTGCAGGCATACATTCACCCATGTTAAAATTTACTAACAGGTATGAAGTGTATTTGGACTGAGTGACCATAATCCCATCATAATTTTTCTCAATTTCGAGCCCCAAAAATTGTTTTAGAAGCCCCAAATCACTCATTTCAAAGGCATTGTGGAGAGCAATTTTGATGGCTGAAATGGAGGCAATTGTGCTACCTATGATCAGTAATTCATCAACATATAAAACAATGATAATTAGATGACCATCATGCTACTATAAATACACATTTGTATCTGATCTACATATCTGAAAGTTTTGCAAGAGAAGAAAGGCATCCATCTTGGAATACCACTCTCTTGGGGCCTGTTTTAACCTGTATAGTGACTTCTTTAGCTTGCAAACCAAAGATGGATCAGTGATGTAGCCCTCAGGATGCTTCATGTATATCTCCTCATGAATATCTCCATGCAGAAAGGATGAATTAACATCCATGTGATGCATCTCCTAGTGCTTGGATGCTGAAATAGCCAAAACAAGGCCGATGGAGTACATTTTTGCAACCGGTGCAAGGGTCTCATGGTAGTCCACTCCTTGGATCTGAGAGAAACCTTTTGCTACCATCCTTGCCTTATATTTTTAGGTGCTTCCATCAGCAGCAACCTTTTTCTGAAACACCCACTTGCGTTGAACCAATTTCCTTCCCGGAGGAAGAGAAACTAGCTCCCAAGTAGTGTTTTTCTGAAGAGAATTCATCTCTTCATCCATGGCAACTTGCCATCTCAGATAATTCCAAGCATGGTAGTAGGATTTTGGATCTGAAATAATCATTAAATATCGGGTTTCAGACAGCAAATTATCAGAACAAGAGAGCGCAATACCTGCTCTTTGGAAATCAGACTGGGTTCTCCTTGGATCATCCGGATTTCCAATGTTGTCTCCTGCGGAGGAGAGTGTCTGTTGGGCCCATGTAGGAAGATGATTTTGCACTTCAGGTTCTGATTCAGCATTTGATGATTTCTACACACTGATATCAGAAATCAAAGGATCCAAATCAGCATCAGCACCCCCAATTTCATCATCCAAATATTCAGTAGAATAGGATGGAAATTCAACAGTTTTCTCCTTCACTAGTTCCACCTCCTGAAGAGGCTCATCGAACTTGACACTTCTCTCGATGATGATCTGTTTGGTCTTGATATCCAACATCTTGAATCCTTTAGATTCATCAAGATACCCAATAAACAGACATTCTATGCTTTGCGGTTGCAAATCCCTTCTTTTATCAAGCGGAATCTGGGCCCATGCAGTGGACCCAAACACCCGTAGGTTCGACACATATGGCTTGTGTCTGAAGTATGCTTAGAAAGGAGTCTTTTATTTCATAGATGAGTGAGACCGGTTCTTACTTTCCGCTACTCCGTTCTGCTGGGGAGTGTAGGGAATTGAATGTTGGACCTGAATACCACTTTGGGATCATATGTACATAAAATCATTACTGACATACTCCCCTCCATTATCAGATCTCAAGATCTTGATATTAAGCCCAGAGGCATTTTCGATCAAGGCCTTCAATTCAGAAAATTTTTCACATACTTCTAATTTCTTTTTGAGAAAGAAAACCCATGTATACCTTGAAATATCATCAAGAAAATTAAGGAGGTACCTTAATCCATTCATGGATGTGACAATCATTGAACTGCTGATATTAGAATGTATCAGCCCCAATATGCTTGTAGCTCGGTTTGCCTTCCCCCGATTGAACTTGTGCTCGGGGTGTTTTCCAATCACACAGCCCCTGCAGACTCCCGTGGTTGCCTTGATGACCGGGAGGCCTTCAACCATGGATTTTTTCTATAATTTCTGCAAATATTTGAAATTAATATGGCCAAACCTCTCATGCCACAACCTACTAACCTCATTTCCATGAGTTAGCAGAGCAGTGGGCTTTTCATCCGCAACAAAGTGAGAGAACTCATAGGCTTTTGCATGATGATTTGCAAGGCCTTTTGCAATGAGTTTCCCGGATGCAATTTCTGTTATATCAACATCATTTGGGTTGAAAGAGACTCTCTTAGGCATTCCTATGTGTGTCATCTGATAGACACTAAGGAGATTTGCTGCTAGAGACGATACATACAAAACATTAGAGAAAAAACCATTTTCAAGATCTACAGTACCTTGTCCTTCGGAAATGATGGTGGAGTCATCTCCCATGTGGATGGGGATGGATTTGCCAGTCTCCAAGGATGAAAAGGAGTCTTTTTCAGGCATCATGTGATTCAAAGCTCCAAATTCAATCAGCAATGCTTTGGACTTCGAAGTGCTTGCCATGAGGGCATGAGCTTTCTCATGCTATGGTTCCCGATCTTGGTGATCTCTCCTCCGAAAGCTCTACAGAATATTGATGTGATTCCTCTCAAGGAGAGAGATTGCTTCATCAAGCTTTTTCTTCATGCAGGCATGTTCAGGGTGAAAACCCTTCCCGCAGTAAGTACACTTGAATTTTTCTTTCCCATTGTGCTCTTTTCCTTTGTTCTTCCTTGAACCGAAAGATTCATCATGCTGCTGGTTTTCAAATCTAGGCTTGGGAGCATCAAATTTAGTTTTCTGATTTTTCTACTACTTTCCTTTACCCTTCATATCTTTGGGCCCCAAGACATGGAGGGCTTGATCACAGGAAGATTAGATGATCCCCATCTGGACATGCTTGTCATGTTCATTAGTTAGGGACTCAATGAAGGCATTGAGTGTAGGCATCTTCCATCCGGGGGTTGTGAGATTCCCCACACAGAATGTAGAAACAAAAATTGAATAATCAGCCCCGAGTTTGGAGAGAATGGCAAGGATGAGCTGATCATCCTCCTTCTCCACGTTGCATTGCTTCATGAGTAAAATAGTATGCTTGAACTTTGTAAAGAAATCATTCAGAGTTTCAAAATTGGAAGGTTGGAGAGACATGAGTTCATTTTCAAGCTGGTAAACCCTCAAGTCATCATGCTTTCCATATAGAGATTCCAATTTGTCCCATATTTCTTTCGGTGTCTTCAAATCTGTAAGATGGAAGAGAAGGTCTCGGGAAATAGAGAGGCGCGAGAAACCGAAGGCTTCATCCTTCTTATTCAAGAATCTTGATTTTTCTACGGCGGATCCAAGCTCAACTTCAGTGTCCATGGTGACTCTAAAAAGTCCTTTGGAGCGCAACTGAATCTCCATATAACTTTTCCATGAGTGGAAATTATATGGAGTCAAGAGATCTGCTGAGGAGGCCATCTAGATGTGTTGTAGTGAATGCTTCACCTGTAGAAACCTAAAAATCAAAATAGAAAGGGAAAAATAAGGTCGGACAACCTGCACATTCTAGGCTTTCATCACACCCAACATAGTCAATCAAGCAAGATTGATCAACAAGTTCTTTACTTGGGATATTGAGTGGTAAGCCTTGGCTTCTGGTGCAGTGCTGGAATTTTGAGCTATTGCTCACTTTTCATGGAGAAATCTATCAAAAAGCTTGTTTTAATTGAGAGATAAATATTCATCCTGTCGTATGCTCTGATACCATATTATTTTACACATTGATCTAGGAACAAATAATCAATCTCATCAAGAAATAATCAACAAATAACTCAGAAATGGTGTTAATCAGAACCGGAATTGGTTTCCTCTCTGTATATTTAATAAAAAATGAATGGTTACAATAACAATGTCAATCAATAGCTTGAATCAATGAGAAATTTGAATACCTAAGGAGGCAATTCGAAATCAATGAGTGATTCTGGCTTAACTGACTGTAAGCCATTGGTTCACACTCAGTTAACCACTTGACCAAAACCCTAATTGACTCACCAAACCCTAACTAAAGTTGAAGTGCAATAAATGACCGAATCTCAACTGAAGGAGATCAAACACATGTCATAGCAAGCCAACCATCAAGTGCTAGTGCTCCATGACTTCAATGAACCCCGATGACGTTAACTGAAGTTGAACTGATCATCAAAAGTTGGTGGAGGTGTCCCTGTTGACTCTGGATCATTAAATAATATTAAATAATTATTAAATAATATATTTAATGAGAGGACGCGCCTTAACTGAATGGTTGAATTGATTGTAACCACCAGTTAGCAATTAGGTGCATTAATATCACTCAGATCACCCCCGGAGTTCTCCAGTTAGCCTCCTTGACTGTAGGTAGGCATGGGTGTGACTGGATGATGGCAATTAATTCTCCACTGATGTCAATTAATGTCAATTATACTTAGGATAGTGGTTTAACTAGGCCAATTTGACCAAAAAGAGTGTGTATGGTGGTAAATGTCTCCAACAACGTGAAGGTACATAACCAAGAGGGTCCATCAAGTACATAAGAAGGGTGTACAACATCGTTATAAGCCCAACACAACTAGGTAAACACTTTTCCACAACCACTTGCTCATAACATCATGGTTCCTCATACTCTCTTTCATGGCATCAATCGTCTAGTTGTTTTTTAATTTATTAATTATTTCATAAGTTCAACATAATAAAAATAATAATAATGTGCAAACCATAGTCCATGCACCTTGTGCCACTATGTCCAACAATAATAATATTTCCAGGGGCTAAACCAAAGGGTATTACATCCCTCCCAACTTAAACCTTGCATCATCCTCTATGCATACACATACATGCCACAAAAACTCAAAACATATAAGGGTATGCCTCCCTCATCACATATTCTAATTCTCAAGTCGCATCCTCAAGAGTATAGTGGATCCATTGAACCTTAACCTGGCAGATCCTGAGAAGCTTGGTATAGCCTACACTAGCAATAGGCTCTACTAGAAAGGTTCCTTTCGGATCCACCTAGTCATATCAAATATATATACAAAACGTAACCAGCATCATGTATACCTCTCAACATGAAATTATATATATGTTAGTATCAAAATAATATAAGAAACTATATATTATGGCATATGCATCATCATATAATGTAAAACAAAAGCATCTACTCTACAATGTACATGTATCATATTCCAATCAATTATATGCCTAGGATCATGCGCATACTTTTTCAGCAAAGAGACATGAAACACATTATCCACTTTTGTGCTAGGAGGCAAAGCTAGTTCATAAGTAATTGGTCATATCTTTTCCAAAATCTCAAAGGGACCACAATATCTAGCTGCAAGTTTAGAACAATTCCCCAAATTTAAAGAACTCTTCACTAGTGGAAAATGAGAGATTAGTGACCAAAAAAATGACCAAAATCCGCATATCAATGACCACTTTTGATTTGGAGATCGCTGGTGGCTAATTTGCGGTCTTTTATTACATGACCAAAATTGGTCATTTTTATTTTGGTCATTTATAGCTTGTCGGTTGGTCATTAATTTGTCCATATATTTGGTCATTAATTTGGTTATATATTTGAATCAATGACCAAATATATGACCACATTTGTGACCAAATTAATGACCGCATGACAAGCTATAATATGACCAAATTTGGTCGCGTAATAAAAGACCATAAATTAGCCACCAAAACTGATTTTTGGTCATTTTTTTGGTCATTTGTATCTCATTGTTTGGTCACGTATCTCTCAATTATTGGTCATTTTATTTGCGAATTTTATTGGTCACTAATTTAGTTAATTGGTCACTAATTTAGTTAATTGGTCACTAATTTAGTTTATTGGTCACTAATTTAGTTAATTTTTAGTCGCTTTATGTATGGTCATTATATTTTAGTAGTTTAAATGGTGTCCATTATTAATCAATATAAATTTTTAATATGATATTATGTTTAAATTTTTTTTTTTTAAATCATACATTTATTCTCATCTAATACACATGCGAATTATGGAGTCACATTATAATTAATTACAACACTTGTAAATAAAATCTAATACACATGTAAATCATGTAATGTCACATTAATTAGTTAATAATTACAACATTGATACAT
>LPNX010332016.1:0-17561 GCA_001517045.1 Pseudotsuga menziesii
TATATATATATTAAAGTTACTTGGATGGCAAAGGAAGGCGGAACGAGGCGAGGTGGTTGCCAGAGGGTGCATATTTGGATGGCAGGAGACACGTGGAGGAGGGCTTGGGGCGGAGGAGAAGGGGGGAAGCGTGTGAGAGGAGAGATGGGAGTAGCTGAAAGGAGATGTGGATGGAAGTTGGTGTGGATTGGAAGTGTAGGAGATGGAGGGGAGGAGGGAGATGGAAGAATGGGAGGAGGATGAAATTCATTTAATATTTAAGTTGATTTTAATATCTAAAATTGAATCAATTTTTTGAAATCATAAATTTAATAAAATAAAAAAATTAAGAAATGCTTAACATACCATTAAACTTAAATATATGTATGTAGATATGTTTTAATATAATTACACTTGAAGAAATAATTCAAATAAAATTTACATTTTAAAATAAAATAAAATAATATATTAAGGAGTTTTTATTGCGTCGAACAGATATGGAGCCATCAGCTCTTTTGGAACCGCAAATATAGTTTTATATTTAATTCAATTAGTATAAGACAACACTTGGCTGACATGCACGGCATTATAGACTAATCCACAAGTGCATTCCAGATACTAGACTACGAAGACAACTGCCCTTCATGTGACACGCAGCTCAATAAAATACGACACATCAACTGGTGCTCTAACTTCTTAAATACCGTCAGCCCTAAACCGGGAGCTTCTTTCAATGATTCACTCCATCTATTCCCTGTAAGGAGGCCGCAAATAAGGACCTGAGAGAGACCTGGTCCCGGCTTCTGAGCTCCGGAGCCCGAGGGCCGAACGAGACCCCTCTTGTCTCCTGTGTCCATTTTGCAGTGATTCCAGGGAACGAATTACCTGGAAGTACACCCCCTTTAGCATTTGTTGATTTGCTCAATTGTTGATTTGCGAACAGCGTCGTGGGTTTGCTATGGGGGCTGCGATAGCAGCGTGGAAGCATACCCTATAACTCCAGAAATTCTCGTCCAAGTTTTATTGCACCACCAATCTGCAGAGTTGGCATCCTTTTCAAAGCTTTTAACAACATGGTCTTGGCTGGTAAGCACATGTTTAATGCTTTTGTTGTGAAAAATGTCTCCATATCAAAGATATGTAAGTAGTTTTTATCAATTAAGTCAGAAAGTAGCTACCCCGCAAACAGGAAAATTGCGGACAATGCAAAAAACCATTTAAAATAATGAGTCTTGTCCTATTTCTGTGTCCCTGCGACGAAAAATGACTCGTTTGTCTTTAGTTAATTTTTTTTACACTCATTTGTCTTAATGGTCAGAGCACTTTCCATGCCCTCCAACTCTACAAATTTGCTCAGTTAGGTTGTTCGATGCCTGGTTGAGATGAAAACATTTTTTATTATCTCTAACAATATATATTTGATCACCTGTACCTGTACTCTCATATGCATCTTGATTCTGGTGCCATGTCCATAACGCATGTGTTGAATTTTGTACCTACAACACAGACAGCCAGAATCATTTTCATTGAATAATAAGAATCTTCAGTTATATACAGAGCCAGACAGCATTGAATAATAAGATTCTTCAATTACATACAGAGCAAGGAAAATCCTAAAATTGAACTCTGACCTCAAGTATGCCATGACCAAAACTGGATTCTCTGTAAGCACTCCACTCTGGCTGCCTGTCCCAACAAAACCTGCTGTCAGTACCGGAGGTGTATTTGAAAGGACACACGCCTCCATATTCTGGATGTATATTTTTCATATTGGGGCAGTTCCCAGGCTCATCTGCATGAATATGCTTGGGAAGCCTCTCAATGTTTCCTCCATCCCCAATAGTGATATATACAGGGCCACAAGGATCCAAGCCGTAGTTATAAACTCGGTTCGTTCTCTCGTATGCATGAACCTACAATACCATACACAAAGCTCATGAATTTCAGAAAACATACATAGCAGAAAAATAAAGGGCCGTTCTGTGCAATTAAGCTGTAATGTATAAAGCATAAGATGCATGCTTTAATGGCCTCTTACATGTCCATGGAAAGCAAGGTCGACACCATACTCGTAAAGAAGGTCTTCCATATGTTGTCTCATGCATTCGAACTCCTGCTAATGGCTGATGTAACTATTGTACCAAGGGCTGTGCCATGATGCTATTAGCCATGGCGTCACACTTCGATCTACTTTCTTCAGATCTTTCTCCAGCCACTTATACTGCTCGCCTGTTAATGGAAAATCTTTCTGTTTAAAATCCCCGAATGATAAGATCAACAGAGGTTGAATTCAGTATAGAATATATATAACTCAACTTGTTACGTTATAGTCAGTGTATGATGCTAGAATCACGAAGTGAACTTTTCCGGCGTTGAAAGAATAATAGAGATTATTGCCATATCCATATTCCTTAGATGGGACTGCAAATCTGGCATTGTAAGCTGCAAATTGGATGCCCCCACCTTGAGTTTCCATCTCATGATTCCCCGCCTGTACCATCATAGGGACTTGTGATACAAGTGGCTCCATGAACCTTCAAACACATTAAAATCCAAAACGAATTGCAGAGTTTAGGTTTTCATAAAATGAAAACGAACTTTCAAACAAATTAAAATCCAAAACGAGTTGCAGAGTTTAGGTTTTCATAAAATGAAAACGAAGAAATTAAAAGCTCAGTTATTTCGAAGGTTTAAATTCACTTACCTTCCCCATGCATCCCAGCGAGGCTGATACGTTTCAAATAATGGAGAATCAGGGAAAGCACAATCAAAGCAGGCCGCAGATTTATCCCCAGTTGTAATGTAATTAGATGAATAAGACATGTCTCCAACCATGAGAAGCATGGAGGGATCATTCTGCACTAGATGATCAAATGTTGTGGAGGAATTATAAGTGAGACCCAGATCTCCAACTACTGTGGAGGAATTATAAGTGAGACCCAGATCTCCAACTACTGCTATTCGAGAGAGATAATTATCTGGACCTGGAGATGGCGGAGTCACAAATTCGTGTTCTTCCCTTATTGCAGATAAAGATTGGTCTCCGCATATATAATAGTATTTGGTGCTTGGAAGGAGATCTGTTCAGTTAAACAAATGCTTCTTCTATTAATTGACCCATACTAAATGTTGATGTCATCATTGCCATGTGTCAAGTGAAAACCAGATACCAAACTCCAAGAATGACATCATTTCTGATTGGCCAATTAGAAGTTTACAAAATAGCAAATACAAATATTTTTATTAAAATTTAAAATATTTTTTTGCAAACTCTAAAGTTTAACTTTAGAAAACAGATTTTAATTTTTTGGTGGCGGCAACTAATAGAAGGTCAAAGGTTCGGTTGACTAGCAACCGATTACTATATACCTGCTACGACAGGTATAATAAGTTTACCACAATTGTTGTATACCCAAAATACCTAATAAAGGTCGATGTTCTTAAAGCATTCGTCTTCTCTTAAAACGAGAGTTGTTATCTTGATAATTAAAGTTAAGGTGGAGTAAGTAGCCGTCCGGTAAGTCACTTTTGTAATGACGGTGTGACCCGTGTTTGATTCTTTCGAAGGCATTTCTCACTTGAATGGGAGTGTGGTTCTGTGAATGGGCATGTTTGGGGTGAATTGCATTGTAGGAGCATGGAACCGAGATACGAACCTCCACCTTTTAGAGCACATGAGCGGGATTAGTGGTTAAGAACATGTGTTATCTCCCTGGAGGTCATAGGTTCAAAAACTGTGGGGGGTAGCATTGTTCATTGGCCCGTTGTGAAAAGGATTGAAGGGTAGGCGACCCCTCGGATAGAGGCTCACCCAGGTGGGCTTCGGGACGTCTCAACCCCTGCTAAGTCACAAGTTACTAGTATATTTGCCTTGCAGGCTATTGAATATACTCTTAAGAAGTTGTTCCTATGGTTTAAAAAAAAAAATTAAAGTCTTGAATTTGAAAAATAATAATAATAAGTAGTAGTAGTAGTTGCTTAATTGGATTCGCTTGTCATTGAAATCATGACTCGGGACAAGCTATCACAACGATCTAGTTAAACATAATTGTGATATAACTCAACTAGGTCTCTAGAAAATTAAGCTCATTGATTTGGGATATTTAACTTTGTACAAATCAAGGGAGAAGATTGACATATTGGGTTGTTGAATAATCTCAAGTGAGGGTGTCAATGCAAGCATATTGTGAACATCACCATGCGTCCATTCATCACATAGCTATGGAGATATAGCTATTAATAAAATCGGAATAACATAAGCCAAAGATTGGAGATATAATTGCTAATAAGATCAAAAACATGTTTATAGATAGGTAGGCGAGTATTAAATATGAAACATACAATTAACACTGAAATGTGTAAATTTTGGCAAATATTATGATAAAAAAAACATATTTTATGTAAATATAGGCGATATTAGAGACTAAAAATGACCAAATAGCGAATATATTTTTTGAAAAAAACCCAAAAAATAGCCAATTAGTGAAATTACGCCCCTAAAAATTACCCTAAGACAATTCATATAAAAACGAGAGCCATAAGGTAGCAATGTCACCGCAATTGTAATAGAAAATAATAATAAAAATTTCCAGCAAAATTTCATAATCACTAGTACCAAGTTTCCTACCATCAATAAAATGATGAAACTTAAAATGCTATCATAATTTGATATACAATGTAAATTTTTGTTTCTTTTAAAAACAATTTGTTAAACCCTGGTCTTGGAAGACTTCTATAAATAATTATTATATCCAATGTGTAAGTAATTAAATCAAAACTAATTTCTATATAAATATATTATTTCCTAATCCAAAACAAGATCTAGACTATTTAATTACCCTCTAGTCATAAAAGTATCGAACTTGAAAAACAAAAATGTAAACTAACAAACAAAACAAAACAAAAACTGGGGCATCACAAATTGGTAATCATTTTATTTACCAACCTATTATTATTTGAATATCATTTCCTCTGTAAAAATTCTATTATAGACTAAGCTCATATCAAGTTATACGCATTTTGTTTTTACTTACATTCTTCATTGTGTAAAGGAATTGTCTATTGACATTTACATTTAACTTATCATAATTACACTTTATTTTTAGGATGTTTATACCATGATATATTAGATTGACTCCAAATTAAATTAACTATATATATTGTGTTAGTGTTTTAAATTTTTAATATTGTTCATATGATATTTATAATAATAATTTAATTTTTAAATTTTGACCTAATTAAATATTGAATAACTATAACTAAACTCTTAATTGGTATATAGATTTAATATAAAAATCATTATAAAAAATAAACATATTAATTAGTACACATCGAATCGATATTTTGTCCTAGTTGCGTTAGAATTAGTACACAACTCCAATGGTAAATGGATAATTGATAATTGTCGTGGACTTCATCCTAATTGAATATAATAATCTCTTAAAACCTTGTTAAGTAAGAAAATGAATTCAAGGTCAAATATATGACATTAATACGGCGGGTGTACTTTTTTATTAATATTAATCTAAATATATATTTAGATATTGTCTTTAAAATTTAAAACATTTTTTAAAAAATATAAAAGTTTCATTATAATGCTTGCTGGTTGTTGCAATTCATAATGATCATTACAATTGTGCTCAGGATTTTCCAGCGCATCCACCACCATGAAAGAATGGAATTGTGATGTGAGTCTCCATGTCAGATCACATGGGACAAACCGCGTGTAGAATGCTCACGTTGGAACAGATTTCGAAAGATTTATCCATGTATATAGTTGTTTTTTGTCTAGAGACGGTGGTATTAACATTCCCTCTCTTGTCGAGAGGGTGGAACGAGGTTGTGATAGATTATCTATCTAAAGATGTGTCGCCAATCCATCATTTTACGATCTCACCAATTGTAATGTTCCGGTTTTGACCCCGTTGCATTAGATGTATATGATGTATATATTGTAAATGATCATGGTGTGGAGCTAAAGGCCAAGGCCCCACCATTGATCGGTTATGCTATGTTTTGGGACATAATTTGTCACCGATTGTATATCGGGGCATGTGGCATACGGCATACGTATGAGTTTATCATCATGTAAATATGCATCTATAATTAATTAAATGAACCCGACCAGCTACGATCGCAGCAACTAAAATGAGAAAGGGGCATGATTTTCACAAGGATAAGGATGTGGGGGAATTTGTCAACCTTAGGTCAATGAGGAAAAATACCCATGTGTCTTCTTCCCTTGCTTTTTTTATTTCAACCACTTTCATTAAGAAAGGCTGCTGGTGGATGAGGCAGTTATGATCTTTGGGAGTGGGGTGGCAGGGCTGTCAGTCCTCACCCACACGCACACTCCACCCACTGTTGACTTCACAATGGCCAAAAACGACTATCATCCCACACGCAGACATTCTTCTTCTCCCCACGCCTGTGCTGAACACTTACGCCCTCCAAATTCGCGTCCTTGCCATTGTTGCTCATATTCACGCAGGGAATTGTTGTTGTTACTCACGCATAGGTATTTTCCTGGTTTTCCAACCGATGCAGCGAGTTGAGAGCTGTGCTCTTTCATCCACGACTGGCTGTGAAGGGCCATTCACGTTTTCAGCTGTCTCACAAACTGGTATGGTTGTGTAATTTTTCCCGTCATTTTAATGTTGGAATTGGAATCGTATTTCTTTCCATGGGTCATGGCTGCCGTCATTCTCCTCAAGATTTGTTGTGTGGTTGTGGTCCCCCTCACGCTGTGATTGTTGTAGTCTTATTACATTTGGGGGTCGGGTGCAAGTTGCTCTCATGCATAGACCGTTTGGGGTCGTTTTCCCCTGCTGTGAGTTGTGCTGATTGATAAGCTTCGGGACTGTTGTTTTCCCCATGCTGTGAACCGTGTTGTTTTTACGCCTTCAGGCTGCTGCAGACTGTTGAATTCGTTTTCCCTGTTAAGCTGCGATAGCTAAATTAATTGCCTAAGTGCAATGGTTGGTCTTCGGACTGTATTGGGAGCAGGGATGGGGGCTTGGTTAGCTTGATAAACCTGGTGGCTGGGACCCACACAGACAGAGCTAGAAGGCTGGCCTTCTTCTCCATCACCCCTGAATAGCACTGGAAGGGAATGCAGGGCCTAAGGGACTGTGTAGCAGAGAAGGGACTAGTTTCTTGTGTTGGGTGTGTTTGGGTGTCTTAGAGGTCAGGCTAGTTCGGGTGTAGGTGTTCTTGGCTCTGTAATGAGCTCACCAGCTTAGCATTGAGTCTTTCCCAACTCCTTGATGGCTTGATAAACCCAACTATGTTGGCTTGGCTGTGTGTTTTGTATATCCTTGGCTATGTGTAAGCTTGCTAGTTCCCTTATTCCTTGGAGAATCATGCCCAGATCGGGGGTGGCAGCGCTGCTGAGAGATTAAGGAGCACGCTGGCCTATGGTTGGGTGGAACGTTGCAACAACGTGGCAGGTTGCGGATCGAAGTTTCCATAAGATAAGTGATCTTGTCCATTTTACTTCTGCAATCATATTCTCTGTAAATGAATGTAATGAACATGTTGAATGCTTGTTTGAATGTATGATGTTTCTGTTGTGTCTGATAGATGTTTGCATTTGTGCATGTTATGCGTCATTGCATTTTGTTTGAGCATTTTAAGTAATTTACATGTTCATGGGGCTGGTAGCCTGCATTGTTAACGCCGTGGGTCGCGTCCTCTTCGCCGGTCGGAGGCATGGGGACGTGACAGTATGGTATCAAAGCTTGGGTTGCAGCAATGGGCCTCTATGGGCCAAGAAAGAGCCACTGATAAAGGGCAGAATTACCTTCTATGCCCAGCAGAATAGCAGTGGACTAAAGAATTCAAGAATTCAGCTAAGTGTTGAACAGTCGGCCACTAGCGGGAAAGACTTCCGATGTAGCGGAAGAGTTAGTGGTTTCCTGTCCGTCGTTGCGGAAGTCCAAACCGCTAATTCTTCCGACGGGGAAGAAAATCGTGGAAATTTCTAAGTGTTGGGCGACCATCGGAGGGATTTAGCTGATGAGCGTCCGCCGTTGCGGAAGCGAAAGCTCTAAGGCTTCCGATGATAAAGACCTCCGATGCCGCAAGAAAAAGAAAAAAAAACTTAAAATTTTTCTAAGAAATCTGCGGCCATCGGAAGGAGTTCGTCTTTAGTGTTCCGCCGTTGCGGAAGTCAAAGTCATTTCCCAGCCGATGGGGAACGAGCGCCGACGCCGATTTGGTTGTGCCGCCGATCGAAAGAAGGTGGGGTTTCCTGCACCGCCATTGCGGAAGCCAAAACACTAAGGCTTCCGACCAAAAAGGCCGCCGAAGCCGAAAGATTAAAATTGTTCTAAGTGCTGATCAGAAGAAGTTAAGTATTTGGCGTTCCGCCGTTGCGGAAGCCAAAGTGTTAAGTCTTCCGACGAGAAATACTGCTGACACCGATCAGAAGAAATAATGGTTTGGCGTTCCGCCATTGCGGAAGCCAAAGACACTAGCCGACCGATTAGGAAGACAGTCGACGCCGCAAGAAAAGTTTGAAAATTGTTTCAAGGGAACAACCGCCAATCGGAAGAGAAAGTGTTTCGAGAGCCGCCGTTGCGGAAGAGAAAGTGTTCCGAGAGCCACCGTTGCGGAAGGGAAAGTGTTCCGAGAGCCGATTTTGTGGAAGAATAATGCAGGAGAGACCCGATTGAACAAAGGAAAATTCAGCTGTTTTTCAGGGGAATTTTCAACTATTTTACAGTGAATTTTTAGGGTTGAAAAGGAGAAATTGGCAGCGATAGACATTCTTTGATGAAGAAAATTTTGTGTGTTTGGGAAAATTGTCATTTTATGATCAACACCAGGAGAAGGTAAGTGATTCTGAATTATATGCTATGCATCTAACGTTTGTGTTATTAACACGTTTGCAGAGTCATAGTCGCCTTCTAGGGCAATATTCCAGGCAGTACAGTTGGTAAGTAAGTGGTGGTTCAGTTATGAGAACCCATGATGGGTATGATGCTCGGGAAGATGCCATGGGAGAAAATGTTCGTAATAGAAATGATGACATAGAGTCTAATGGAAAGAGATTCCAAGAGACACCGTCAGATGTTGCAGGCACTATAAGAAGCTTGATTAAATCCCAGGAAGAGCAGCATCAGTTGAATGCTGCAATGTTACAAAGCTTGACAGACTTGCAAAGAAAGATAGACTCTAGACGAGGTACAGCAAGACCAGAAGGCAGTAAGAGCAGTACTAGGAGAAGGAGAAGGACTTATAGTGGATCATCTGATTCTGAGGAATCCAGTGGGGATTCAAGTTCTTCTTCTCATAAAAGAAAAAGAAAGAGACACCATAGGGATCGCTCTCGAGATGAATTTAGGAAAGCTAAACCTCCTACATTCGATGGTGAGGTAAACATTGGACAAGAGGCTGAGGCTTGGCTTCTTGGGATAAAGAAGTACTTTCAAGTGCATGATTATTCAGGAAACATGAAGGCAAGAGTTGCCATATTCAACCTGAATGGAAGAGCATCCATTTGGTGGGAACACTTCAAGCAAGTGAAGAGGATCAATGAAAGGAGACTTAAGTGGAAACAGTTCAAGAAGTATTTCAAGCAGAAATACCTATCTGACAGGTATTATGATGACAAGATTAAGGAGTTCCATGAGCTGAGATTGAGACAGCAGACCATGGAAGATTATGCAAATAAGTTCTTGGAGCTGTTGCGGTATGTCTGATACGTCAGAGATGAAAAAGTGAAGATCCAGCGTTTTCTGAGTGGATTGCCTCAGTCTTACAAAGATAGAATTGAGTTTTATGAACCTAAAACTCTTGAAGAAGCAATAAGGAAGGCTAAGCATTGCTATGAGCAAAGCAAAGGTAAACCTGATTACCATAAGGCCTAAAATGACAAGAAGAATGAGAAGTTTGACCAAAGGAAGAAAGGTTTCAAACCTTTTAATTTCAGGAATCAACGAAGCAGCCATCTCAAGCTGCGAATAAGCCAGTTGGAGTGACAGGAGAAAAGCCTAAAGATCCACAACAGAATAGAGGGCCACTCCAATGTTGAAAATGTGGAGGACCCCACATGCGTAGGAATTGTCCACTCGAGAATGAGAGTGCAAGGCCAGCTTATAACGTTCAGGAAGGAGAAACAATGGGTCAAGTAGCAAGGGCAGTCCCTAGGATTTATGCAGCACTAGAGGACCACCAGGCAGATCACCAGTCAACTGTGGTTGAAGTTGCAGGTAAGATTGCTGAGCAATCTGTTTCTATTTTGATTGACCCTGGTTCTACTCACAGTTACATTACTCCTAGAGTAGTGGATATTTGTGCTTTTAAGAAAGTAAAGCATAGGAAGTCGTGGTTAGTTCAGCTAGCCATTGGAACTAAGAGAAAGGTTAGTGAAGTGGTAGAGAAATGTCCATTGGTCATGAATGGATTGGTCACTTGTGTAGATCTGAATGTTCTGCCGCTTGGTTCCTATAATGTTCTCATTGGAATGGATTGGTTAGAAGCTCACAGGGTGAAGCTTGACTGTTACAATAAGACTTTCGAATGCATGAATGAAGAAAGGAACCTAGTAGTTGTGAAAGGTATTCCAAAGGTGATTTCAGTGAGGCAGGTTTCAGCAATGCAGTTAAAGAAGTTCTGTAGGAAGAGTTGCCAGTTGTATGCAACTCAAATTTTGGAGACATCAGGAGATGAAACTCCAATGTTGGAAGACTATCAAGTGTTACAGGAATTCAGAGATGTGTTTCCTGATGAGATTCCAGGGCTTCCTCCAAAGCGAGACATTGATTTCACAATTGAACTTGTGCCAGGAGCAGCACCAGTGTCCAAGGCACCCTACAGAATGAGTACACCGAAGATGCTAGAATTGAAGATGCAACTGCAAGAGTTGTTGGACAAGAAGTATATCCGACCGAGTGTGTCTCCTTGGGGAGCACCAGTTCTTTTTGTAAAGAAGAAAGATGGTACACTCAGGTTATGTATTGATTACAGACAGTTGAACAAGGTTACTATGAAGAATAAATATCATTTGTCTAGGATCGATGACCTCTTTGATCAAATGAGAGGAGCAAAGGTATTTTCTAAGATTAACTTGAGGTTTAGTTACTATCAGGTGAGAATCAAGGATGAAGACATTCATAAGACCGCCTTCAGGACAAGGTATGGACATTATGAGTTTGTAGTGGTACCATTTGGTCTCACAAATGCACCAGCTACATTTATGTGCCTTATGAATAGTGTCTTCAGTAGTTATTTGGACAAGTTTGTTCTTGTTTTTCTTGATGACATTCTTGTTTATTCCAAGAATGAGGAAGAGCATGAAGAGCATTTGAGATTGACATTGAAATTGCTCAGGGAACACCAGTTGTATGCAAAACTGAGCAAGTGTGACTTCTATAGAGATAGAATTCAGTATTTGGGTCATATTATCTCAAAGGAGGGTGTATCTGTGGACTCTGAAAAGATTGAAGCCATTATGAATTGGCCTACTCCAAGAAATGTGATAGATGTAAGATCTTTTATGGAACTTGCAGGATACTACAGGAGATTCATTGAGGGATTCTCCAGGGTTGCACATGCCCTCACTTCTTTGCAAAAGAAGGGGATGAAGTTCGAATGGACATCGAGGTGTGAAGAAAGCTTCCAGCAGTTGAAGAGTCTTCTCACCAGTGCACCAGTATTGAAGGTTATAGATCCATAGAAAGATTTTGTGGTGTGTACCGATGCATGCGGACAAGGGCTAGGAGGAGTCCTTATACAGGACAACCATGTGATATGTTATGAGTCGAGAAAGCTGAAGGAGCATGAGAAGAACTATGCTACTCATGATCTAGAGTTTGCAGCCATAGTACATGCCCTCAAGATGTGGAGACATTACTTGATGGGTAAGAGATTTGAACTCAGAACAGACCATTGTGGATTGAAGTATTTATATGATCAGCCTACTCTGAATGCTAGGCAAGCAAGATGGCTGGAATTTTTATGTGAGTTTGATTTTGAAATCAGGCACATAAAGGGAAAAGAAAATAAGGTAGCTGATGCACTCAGCAGGAAGATGCAAGAAATGCATGTGGCATCTCTTAGTATTTGCCAATCAGATTTGAGGCAACAGGCTATTAATCATGTTGCCGAAGATGAATTGTATGAGCAGGTAAAAGACAAATTGCAGCAGCAAGACATTGAGAAGAGGTATGAGGGATATAAATTGGAAGAAGATGGACTTCTCACTTATAAAGGTAGAATTTATATCCCAGATATAGCATATTTGAGGAGAGTTGTCATGGATGAAATCCATCAAGCTCCATATTCTGGTCACCCAGGATATCAAAAGACAATTGCTACAGCTAGAAAGCAGTGCTTTTGGCCAGGTATGAAAAAGGATATGGTTGAGTACATTTCCAGGTGTATGAAATGTCAGCAGGTAAAGGTTGACCATCAACATCCAGCAGGTTTATTGCAGCATTTTCCAATTCCGGAATGGAAATGGGAAGTTATTTCCATGGATTTTATTACAGGATTGCCGATGACTTGGAGACAACATGATTCTATCATGGTTGTGGTAGAAAAGTTGATTAAGGAAGCACATTTTATACCAATTAAGTCTACGCATCAGACTGATGACATTGCAAAGATCTTCATGAAGGAGATTTTCAAATTACGTGGATTGCCTAAGGCAATAGTCTCTAATCGAGATGTCAAGTTCACTTCCAATTTTTGGAAGGGGTTGTTTGTAGATTTGGGTACGAAGCTGAACTTCAGCACTGCATACCACCCTCAGACAGATGGTCATAAAAAGAGAGTTAATCAGATGCTTGAAGACATGCTTCGCATGTACGTGATGGACAAACCAACCAAGTGGGAAGATTACTTGCACTTGGTAGAGTTTACTTATAACAATGGGCAGCAAGCATCCTTGGGGATGAGTCTGTATGAAGCTTTGTATGGAAGAAGGTGTAGGACACCAGTGACTTGGGATAATATAGTGAACAGGATTGTGCTTGGACCAGAATTGCTCAAGGAGATGGAGCAAGAGGTCGTAAAGATCAGGCAGAAGCTGAAAGCAGCACAGGACCGACAGAAAAGCTATGCAGATAAGCATAGGGTGAATAGGGAGTTCAGTGTTGGGGATCATGTTTACCTCAGAGTGAGGGGAAGGAAGAGCTTCTTGAAGCTTGGAAGTTATGCCAAGTTGTCACCAAGATATTGTGGGTCATTTGAAGTGCTTGAAAGAATAGGGCCTGTTGCATATAGACTTGCATTGCCTGCTAGCACTAGGGCTCATAATGTTTTTCATGTTTCTTTGCTTAAGAGATATGTACATGATCCTAACCATGTGATAAATTGGGATGTGATTCAGGTGGAACCCGAGGGAGAGTTCCGAATCGAGCCAATGCGCATCCTCGACAGGAAGGTCATAATGCTCCGGAACCAAGCCATAGGGCAGGTAAAGGTGCAATGGGAGCACTATGGGCCTGAAGAGGCTACCTGGGAGCTGGAGGATGCCATGCGATTGGCACATCCGTTTTTGTTCAATTCTATAGGACACTGAGGCGATACCAGTGTAGCATTTTGTTCAATTTTGTAAAGAACTGAGGACAGTGCTATTGAAGGGGGAGGAGAATGTAATGTCCCGGTTTTGACCCCATTGCATTAGATGTATATGATGTATATATTGTAAATGATCATGGTGTGGAGCTAAAGTTCAAGGCCCCACCATTGATCGGTTATGCTATGTTTTGGGACATAATTTGTCACCGATTGTATATCGGGGCATGTGGCATACGTATGAGTTTATCATCATGTAAATATGTATCTATAATTAATTAAATGAACCCGACCAGCTACGATCGTGGCAACTAAAATGAGAAAGGGGCATGATTTTCACAAGGATAAGGATGTGGGGGAATTTTTCAACCTTGGGTCAATGAGGGGAAATACCCATGTGTCTTCTTCCCTTGTTTTTTTTATTTCAACCACTTTCATTAAGAAAGGCTGGTGGTGGTTGAGGCAGTTATGATCTTTGGGAGTGGGGTGGCAGGGCTATCAATCCTCACCCACACGCACACTCCACCCACTGTTGACTTCACAATGGCCAAAAACGACTATCATCCCACACGCAGACATTCTTCTTCTCCCCACACCTGCGCTGAACACTTACGCCCTCCAAATTCATGTCCTTGCCATTGTTGCTCATCTTCACACAAGGAATTGTTCTTGTTACTCACGCACAGGTATTTTCCTGGTTTTCCAACTGATGCAGCGAGCTGAGAGCTGTGCTCTTTCATCCACGACTGGCTGTGAAGGGCCATTCACGTTTTTGGCTGTCTCACAGACTGGTATGGTCATGTAATTTTTCTCGTCATTTTCATGTTGGAATTGGAATCGTATTTCTTTCCATGGGTCATGGCTGCCGTCATTCTCCTCAATATTTGTTGTGTGGCTGTGGTCCCCCTCACGCTGTGATTGTTGTAGTCTTATTACATTTGGGGGTCGGGTGCAAGTTGCTCTCACGCACAGACCGTTTGGGGTCGTTTTCCCCTGCTGTGAGTTGTGCTCACTGATAAGCTTCGGGACTGTTGTTTTCCCCATGCTGTGAACAGTGTTGTTTTTATGCCTTGAGGCTGTTGCAGACTGTTGAATTCGTTTTCCCTGTTAAGCTGCGATAGCTAAATTAATTTCCTAAGTGCAATGGTTGGTCTTCGGACTGTATTGGGAGCAGGGATGGGGGCTTGGTTAGCTTGATAAACCTGGTGGCTAGGACCCACACAGTCAGAGCTAGAAGGCTGGCCTTCTTCTCCATCACCCCTGAATAGCACTGGAAGGGAATGCAGGGCCTGAGGGACTGTGTAGCAGAGAAGGGACTGGTTCCTTGTGTTGGGTGTGTTTAGGTGTCTTAAAGGTCAGGCTAGTTCTGGTGTAGGTGTTCTTGGCTCTGTAATGAGCTCACCAGCTTAGCATTGAGCCTTTCCCAACTCCTTGATGGTCTGACAAACCCAACTATGTTGGCTTGGTTGTGTGTTTTGTATATCCTTGGCTATGTGTAAGCCTGCTAGTTCCCTTATTCCTTGGAGAATCATGCCCAGCTCGGGGGTGGCAGCGCTACTGAGAGATTAAGGAGCATGCTGGCCTATGGTTGGGTGGAACGTTGCAGTGACGTGGTTGGTTGCGGATCGAAGTTTCCATAAGATAAGTGATCTTATCCATTTTACTTCTGCAATCATATTCTCTGTAAATGAATGTAATGAACATGTTGAATGCTTGTTTGAATGTATGATGTTTCCGCTGTGTCTGATAGATTCTTGCATCTGTGCATGTTATGCTTCATTGCATTCTGTTTGAGCATTTTAAGTAATTCACATGGTCATGGGGCTGGTAGCATGCATGGTTAACGCCGTGGGTCACGTCCTCTTCGCCAGTCGGAGGCATGGGGACGTGACACCCATGAACACAACGTAGTGCCTTATATACTGGACAGACTTTCTTTTGGGAGGGGAGCCTGTCAAATGAGCATCGTCGGATGAAAGATCCAACAACACCCATTTGACAGGCTCCCCTCTCAAGGGAAAGTCTGTCTAGTAAATAAGGATTGCCTGAACACAACACCTTCAAAACTCTCTCCTTCGAAACCATAGTGCAATGAACCGTGATAACTCTATTAGACTGAGAGAACATGAACTTGTCAAATCAGCGTACACCCTCTTTAACGCCCTAAATGCAAATTACATCACCTACGTTGGGGACACATTTTACAAGGCAAACATCATCCATTTTTTTCCAATAGAATGTAGAATAAATTTGTAATTTACAAATGATTTTTTATTTATTTTTTGTTAATGTTCAACATTGAGTTTGCAAAAATTAACAATGGTACACATGAAATAATAGGATCAAACGATCCATATACATCACCTCTAATGACATAAAAGGTTGTATTAGTCATAAATAATAATAAAAATTAGATATTCAATTCCATCCATTTTGGGTTTAGTTTTCATAATTTCATGAAAGAATATTATATTATAAGTTAATCTAATTATGTATGGTTGTGGTCAATTACAATTTGGTTAGAATTAGATGGGTTAATTTGAATAATTGAGTTATGAGAGCCTTATTAAGGCAATGGATATTTGATGATGATGGTTAATGTCCACTCAGACCGAACTTTGGTATATTAGACCCAAAGAAACGCATTATTTAGTTTGTTTTAAAATTGTATTTCTATGCTTAAAGAGGTTGGAGAGGAGCGTCCCGAGCTCACTATAATTTTGATATGTTAAAAGGCTAGGAAGGTCAGAATTACAACAAAGATTATGAAATTGAGATCTAATGTGGGTGTACGCAGGGCATTCTAAGAGGAAGTGTTTTTCATCCTCAATGTTCATATTCTCACAAAGATGGTAGATCCTTTCTACCCATGGTGTTTTAGGAACTGGCCAACGACCAGTTTCACTATGAAGCTCATGAGAGTTCGTTCTTATCTTGGCTATATTAATTTTCTTCTTTGAACTAGTTAAAACCGAGAGATACTTTTGATCTTCTAGAGTAGGGTTGATGACCTCTGTTATCACCAACCTTGTAGCTGCCTATGCAAGATGGATCTAGGATGGATGGTAGAGGAACAAGCAACTAAGGAGGTGGAACCCAGACTGCCTAGACTCCCAAAGAGATGGTTGTCACGCCAATCAAGGCAGTCTTCGCTTTATGTTATCGAAATCCAAGACAACAACGAGGGAGACCCCGATCTACTCCCTACAGGAGAGATCATACCTAAACACCAGAACAGATCAAATGCACTTTGAGGTACGTAAGGTGTAAGGTGTTCAAAAAATCTAGATCTACAGTAGAATTCATTAAATGGATCAGGACTTCAATAGTATATTGGCTGATCCAAAGAAGTAATCGGACACTACTACATTTCGACCAAAAATTCGACGGCCGTATTTTCGGATTTTCGACACTTCCCTGTCGCACGTACGACACTATGATTTTTTTTAAAGCGTCGGTGGCTTTGCGTCGGTTATCCGACATCTTTCCAATCCATCGGTTAAGCGACAGCTTAGTTTACTGTCAGTTAAATGTAAATCGTCGGTTATCCGACACTTACAGGCTGTCGCTTCTACAGCATGGTCGTCGGTTAAGAGACTACAGGCGTCGCTTAAGCGGCGATATTGTATTTTTTTTTTAAAACGCACATAGGCGTCGCTTAAGCAACAGTAGTGTATTTTTCTTTTTTTTTAAAAATTTTGTTACATCCGCAAGCACTCTGACCAGCAAAAACCTGCATGCAATATGCAATATGCAATATGCAATATGCAATATGGAATATGCAATATGCAATATGTAATGTCGTAATCGTCTTCTATAGTCTAAGAGAGACCACATAACATAAGGAAGGGAAGAAAAACATACCTCTTTAGGTTCATTAACTAGAGTATGAATCAACTAATGACTAATAGCCATGTGGACTCAGAAGGGTTTGTCATGTGGGTCTACATGGATCATGTCTTCAAATCCCACTGAAATAAGATAAATTATATCACAACATCCTAATGTTCTATTAAGTTTCTCATGGTATGGCCTAACAACATCATTTATTGATTTCA
>LPNX010332061.1:0-20032 GCA_001517045.1 Pseudotsuga menziesii
TTGCCTCTTGGTATGTTTTAAGTTAATGTGAGGTATGAGTTGATTAAAATTAGGCGAAGGGGTGGACTCCAGATATACCCGAGAGTACTTGGAGTATGTACAAAACTAAACCTACATAGCTACCCGCAAGGAATATGTGGGCTGAATGGAGTCTCTGGGGCTATTGTTCATAATGCACCCATTAGGGTGTGATAGAGATCGGCGCCTCGAGGTCACTTTTCAGAAGTTCCCACTTCCTTTGCGTATTTTGTCACCGTAATGGTTTGATCTAAGTGTTGGATTTTCACCTAATGGTTTGTTAATTTGGGAGAGTGAGTCCTAATTATTCTAGTCACTCAAATGCTTTTGATACAGCTTGATTGATCGGATGAACCGCAACCAAGTACAGAGCATACACACCGGAGTCTTGTCAATTTTATTGATTTTAAAATGGGTTTTCTTGTTAAAAAGAAAACCCTCCAAGAACCTCTTTCGATCCAAGTGGATCTGAATTGGGGAATCAAGGAGGGGTTAATTTTATAAAATCTGAATAAACAAATGATGAAAATGAAAACACATATACACAATTCCAGTTTTCTAATTAGTCCTACCACGCATCTCTTTCCCCTTTCGGGTCAATCGGGAAGTCGTGGGGTAAGTATTAAGATTACTTTGAAATATCAAATATGGAGTATGAAATTGATAATGAATCAAACTATACCACCCTACAGATTAGAGCTACGCTAGTTTGAAAAGATATGAACAAAAAGTAAAAAATTGACACCGACGCAAATCCCCCGTGGGGGGATGGGGAGCAGGCTCGAAAGAGCCTACTCAAAAGATTTTATTTTATTATTATTGGTTACAATATCAATAAAATAAAATATCAGAAAACTCTTGGTCCTTATACGGGATGAAACCAAGATCTTACAACTTTGCAAAATTTGTAAATTCTAGTCAAAGGGGAGACCCCTGGGGGGATTTGAACGCTCCTGAGGCCACTTTCGAACATAATATTCTTTTATTTTCTGTTACACCTAATAAAAACCAGAAAGCATGTTAGAATAACATATGCCCAAAATCACTATAAGAGTATCTTTGGATCAGCCTACCTTAACTCAAAAAGATTAAGTTAAAACTAGCTAAACAGGTGAAAAAGGAACCAAGGAAAGCCAGCTTTCCTTGGGATATTGGCTTGATATTTGTGCAGCCAATGAAATATACACTGATTTATGGATTTAATCCTTTTAAAACAGAAAAGAAAATCTAGAGCATGCAACCTACTAATTTTCTTTAACTTGCCATGCAAAATGGACGATTTCCTTATGCTAGATCTAGAAGGGTTAATGATACTTTTCAGAATTAACATCTAGACTATGAGATTTGAAATAGCATATCTATGTAAATTTTACCTTGATATAATAGATCCAAATGATAACAAAGCTTTCGAACATAGTAACTAGGTAAGAAAATTGATTTTGAAGGAGGAAAAGGAGAAGAGAAGTGCTTATTGCTGAAGCAAATTTGCAATGGAAACTTGTTAGTGGAATATAGAGGGGAAATGTCTTCACAAAACTTTTGGATGTGCAGTGGAGTCAAACTAGATCAATAGCTCATCCAATCCTTGCTACCTGAAAGCTAAACACACACTCCTGCATGAAACCTCATGATATCTGGATATATATATGAAAAAGAGACAAGAATTACATGCAAATAAACTTATTAAACATGTATAATCTAGATATTCTAACATATATGCTATGAGATATAAGAAAAACAAGTAACCTTACTTGGCCAACTATAGTCCTACTAATTCAACTAAATCGTTCAAGCCAGACAGGGTTCAGATGCAAAAATTGAGAGAAAAGTCAACAACATCAATAGCCGTAAGACAATGCTTAATCCACACATATGAGAGCATTACACCATTTGGCATCCAAAGCTTATTTGTTTCAACAATAAAAATATTACAACAGTATTACAATAGCAAGCCCTTCAATCCAACTCTAAATATCTTCGAAGAGGGAGCTTGTGCCTGGATATATCCAAAAACTAGGAGATCCAGCGTGGGGGTGCACAAATCCCAAGGAGATAGATCAAATCATATGAAGGAGAGTCCATCAATGTTTGATCTATGTCTAGCTGAGCTAGATCTAAGTCTTACTGAGTGCAACTGTCAATCGAGGGGCTGATCTGAATGACACCTTAACCTGTTGACTGAAGCATCCACCAAAAATCATCCAGATGAGCCAAAAACGTGTGGAGGAGAGAGGGAGGGAGAAATTCCCCATAAAGGATGCTGAAGATCAACTCGGGATCTGATTTGATCACCTCCTTCACTCAAGGATTTGTTAGATCTAGTCAATCGTGTTCATATCTGACTAATTTCAATCAAATCAGCTGAGAATCCACTGATCTATGATTCTGGATTTGCTCCATTATTCATCAATTTATTAGTTAAAATAATCAATAATTGATATTTGGGGCTTTCTGACCTGAGTGATGGAAAATCACTCAAAACTAGGAAATAGTGGGTCCATGGGTTTACATGGTGCTCTTATCTTGAAAATGAGCACCTACATGACTAAAATTGATTATTTTGACCACTTTTATTAAAAAATCAATTTTGCAATTAAACTATTAAAAAATAGCCTAAGTTTTGGAAAAAATAAATTTTAATAAAAACCACTGAAAAAATTAAAAAACTGAAAAATTGAAATAACCTATGGGGACTTAGACATGTTCATATGACTCGACCATGATGTCTAGCATGTTTATACATTGACACATAGACTCTAATAACCTCAATAGGCCTAAATTCCAAGCCGACCACCCTAACTTTGGAGGTATGGAGTGAAAAACTGAGAAATTATCAGTCGTTTATTCAACAACCAATAATAACCAAGGGAAAAAACTCCCTAGTCTGATTGGATTGACAAATAAAGTCTAAGAGACCGATTTTTTTACAGACACTATCATTCTAGAACATTTATTACAATTCCCCCATGGGGTATGAACATGTGATATAGTACAACAAAGCTTCCCAGAAGCAAGACTGAAGGTTCTCTGAAGTTCGAACAAGTTATCCTTGTCCAGTTCACCAGGCTCACTTGATAAAAAGCCACTAAGTACAACTTAGGTGGTCACAAGGTGTTCCACTGGTCAGAATGGTTCAGATCCAGAACAAATAGAGGACAGAGGTTGAAGACTCTCCCTAGACACCGTAGATACCTAGAATGTGATGCTTCGATCATTACCTTGTGTACCTACAATAAAGCTTCAACACACAAACATATCGAAACTACCAGAATATAATCTACTAATCTATGTTAGGGACTATGAAATCTAACAACATACATGTGAAATCAAACAACAACAATATATGTGGGACAAAAATCAACTTGCATTAAAGAAATATGAAGAAGTTTACAACCAAGCCTTAGTGTTGACATGCATCTCCATGAAACCAGGCATTCTCAACCCCAAAAGCTCTGACTCTAGCTCTTCATGCTCTCCCAAATGGTCTTGGGCCAAGTAATCAATCCAACAGCATAACGATACTGTTGTACATGAATAAACACCTTATAACCGAAGGTTTGGGGTTACCAACATACTCAAGAAACTTGCAGGCAATCGACTCTAGAGTGTAGTAAAGGAAACAGGAGGATAGAAAAGACTCACCCGATACACGATGGTTGATCTTAGCTTGTCCTCTTCCACTCTGCTTCTCCTCCAAAGCCTTCAGGGATGCTTCTCCTTCACCTGTCAAGAGTCAATATTCCAAATACAAGATGATACATATATATAAATGGGTAAGATAAATCATATACAGAATGCTGAAACATAAATATTTATCAAACCACAATATATGAGAGACATTCAAGACACATATGGAAGAAGGATTCTCTTTATTAACAATAATGAAATAGTTCAGATTACAACCCAACGCCTGAGACAAGGACTCCTCTACAACCAAAGGATTCTGAGTTCCACTGCTCCAAAGACTTCTGTATAAACTCCACCAGCATAACTTTGCTCTCCAAGTGTATGTCATTAACACCCTCCCCAAGGCCTGTATTTATACTTGATGAAATAAGGTAGTTTCAAAGGTTGAGGAGGTTGATATAGTTAAGGAGATTAAGGTTAAGTGCTTAACTAATCTCAAGTAATTGCGTGTTTTTATTTTTAATGTCAAAGGGACATGTAAGCGGGTATCAATACTGGCAACTCACGTATGACACGCGAGTTTCTATAAGGGTAACCCGTGTACACAGCGAGATGCAACAACCGATACTCACGTACAACATGCGAGTTGCATATCTAGAGAGTCGCATACATGACTTGACATATCTAAAGGGTAAAAATAACCAGCTGGATGGATGATGAATGTAGTTATTAATAATCCCATCTATAGTGTTTTGGGCAACCCTCAATCCATAAATGTCCTTTTGTGTGCCAACATGAGGAGTGTTGGCACTTGGATGGAGAGGTGCCATTCAAGTGGATAACAGATGCCCCCTAATGTGTGAGGTCAAATGGAAATGATGGCCGAAATACATTATAATCTTTGTTTTTGGAGAACTCAGAAATTCAATGGAGTAGAGAGAGTACCTGAAACAAATACATAGTAATGTCATATACAAAGTTACATCTGAGGATGCTATGTTCAATTTACTGGAACACTATCTCCTTTACAATATTTGAGTACATCATATGATACAGGTATAAAACCATGTATATTACAAAGGTGGATCGAAGCCACAATATACAATAATGATGAGTCTTCAAAGATATGGAAGCTGTGTATATGAATAGAACATAATATTGCACAACTTAGTCCATAGATGAGGAACTAAGGTCTTCATAAAAGATCCCAAAGAACCAGTACAATCCAAGCCATGTGAATAAGGGTAATCTGAAGTCGAACATGGGAAGGATTCGACAGTTTGTCAATCAATAGGTGATAATCGACAACTGAAGCAAAGGAATTCACCAATGATGAAAGTGAATCCTGAGGTACAAACGTCAAAACTCTAGGTATTTGTCATCAAGAAGTACTAAAACAGAACAATTTTGTGATAAGGAAGGAAATAGATCCTCCAATGGATCACATGAGTGACTAGGAACTAGGCAAAAGAAGGGAGACATAATAGATAACAGATATAACAATGATGGGATCAGGCTATAGATCAGACATTGGGTATAGTCCTTGAAAAATGAGCACAACACAGAGATGACCCAAGGCATCGTTTAACTTATAGATAGAACAACTAGACCTATCTGTCATGTAGGAGACATGATTAGATTCCCCAGGTATAACGGACAAGAGGAGGAGTAAGAAACTCAAGGTAATAGCTGAACGGAAAAGTAATCACTGAAACATGGATATCGGAAAACAAAGAGTGCTATGTTCAAGGAGGACATGCTGCCATTACTGAAAACAAGAGAAAACTTCTTCCTTACCTTCCCTGTTAAATTTTAACAAGTCCAGGAAAGTAAAGTCGGATCCCTCTTCATTTTTTTAGCAAGCTTGAAAAGACGGTAAAACAATGCTTGATAGTGTCACTAATTTGTGGATTTAATGAGCCCGAAATAGTACATGCTCAATTGGTGTTTTCACATTTAGAGAGTCTGAAAACTCCAAAGAAGACTCCAGGGGGGTCCTTTTTCGTCCAATTTAGTCTCCTGAGGCCGAAAAAGTATAAAACATACTACAAAAGAACTCTCTTAACTTCTGAAGAATAAAAGGTGAACCCTTTTCGTACTTAGTCAGGGAGTTCTGAAAAAGGTTAAATTACCACCTACCCAACTCTCCTTCCAGAACAGCATAAAATAGCTTGAGTTTTATGAGTGTGAAGGAAAGCAAGATCACTCGGAAACATCTATTTGGTTACGAGAAATGGGGCTTACAACAATAAACTCGTTGCTTTTTTCTTAAGTGTTTAATGAGCATGACAAAGACACAAAGTACACTCGGAATCTTTTTCATGTTTAGGTCCAGAGCACGGAAAAGAGAAAACTAAGCTCAAACTAGGTGTTCCTTTTCCGTAAATTTAGTCCCTCAGGCCCGGAAAAGTGATAAACCTATACCTAAGAATACTCTTCTCAATTCAAAAAGAAAAGAGAGTGATCCTTTCTCGTATTATTTCGCATGGTCCGAGAAAGAGATAACCTACCACCAATGCGGATGCCTGCTCACATATTCTTAACGATCTTGAACGAACGAGTTAACTCGGTAGTCAAGTCTATTTTGAAGGAGTCAGACCTGGGCCTAAAGAAACTCCATAAGGGCAGGGATTCCTATAAAGGGATAGCTTGTAAAACGAGATTCAAAAGAAGCTCTATTTGGCATGTAAAATAGCTAAGAGGATACCCCTGAACCTAGAACAGTTGCGGCATGAGTACCAAAGGACAACATAGGCTTAGAAGAAGGATACTCATGAAAAAGGGTCATATCCATGGAAGAACAATGGTACAAAATAGCGAACTAATGGTTAATGATACCATAGTCCGTGGCAAAAGGTTGATTGCTAAGGTTAATGTGGTTTGAATAAAAGGTGCCAAAAATGTATTGGAAATGACAAAACCCCCCAATTGGAGCAACAACACTTTGTAATAGTGAAAAACCTATTCCAAAGCATAAAGAAATATGGTATTAGTTGAATGAAGTTTCAAACTATATAAAAAGACCCACTTAAAGAAATATAATTTCTATAAATAGTTGAAAAATCAAACAAAACTCACCATTTGGACTTTTGAGCCATAAAAAGCAAGTTTTACCTTCTACCTTTGTTCGATCATTTTGGACAATTGGACCAACGAAATCAAAATCCGCCAGTTGCAGGTAAGCCTACACCCTAAGCACTTCATTTTGATCCAAGCAATTATCAATTTTGAGTCTGAATTCCATTATTAAAAGCATCCTAAAAGTAGCACGGCGCGTACGTGGGTTGCTGGTGTGAATACTCGCGTACACACATTCTGTACACGAGTTGCCTAACTAGACAGTGGCATACAGTACGCGACCTGTCTAACTAGACAGTCGCGTGTAATGCATGGACGATAAAAGGCTAAATATAGTCAAAAAAATTTGAATTTTGATATGGAATCACTGAATCAAATTACTTGTTTTGCTAGGTTAAAGATGGTTCTGGAATGGAGGGAAAGGGTGCATGAAATAATGGACCAAGCAACACTCCAAAGTGTTGCCACTATATATGCATTGTGAACAAGTGGGCTACTAAAATTATTTTGCACATCACCCATGTGGGCCAATGTCTGGATACTTGAGTTCATGGTAAATTATTGGGATCATGACTTGGGGATGTTCAACTTACAGGGTGAAACCTTGGAGATTACCACTGAAGACATATATTTCATAACTAGTCTATCACATCGAGGAGCACCAGTGAACTTAGAGGGCACTGGCAGGGGTGGTGACCCCTTAAGTGTCCAAAACTATATAGATGTATTTTGCACACCGGGTACTGAAAAGAGAGGGAGCTGCGTCCCTGTTGTACATATTAGTGACTTTACTCTACAAGTACTTGCTAGCAACATCGAGACAATTTCAGGATCCTCATCTCTACATTTGGCTACAAGGAACCAAATAAGGCTGGCAGTTGACTATTTTCGTGGTGCTTGGGAGTTGTCGCTATCATGAAGAGACAATTGTCTGATTGTAAGAGAGGAAGGTGGAAAAACTTTGGTTATGCAAGCATATTGGTGGCCTTCTTTTTCGAGAGAGTACCAGCATTGAGACCTTCCATACCTTTCCTGATCAGATCTCCACGTCAACCAAGGCTGAGCAGGTGGGGAGACATATTCCTTCATCAAGGAGGAGGAGACATGGTACAAAGTGTATATGATGATGATTTCTATACCTGGTGGGAACGACAGCTACTGGCACTGGAGCAGTTTCCATATGTCGGGATGGACTTTCGAGGTGACCTCGACCTTGTCCTCCCTCCAGGTGGAGCATGGGGTGATCTAGGTAAGTAATTTTTAAATTTTATCATTTTCAAATTTTTATGAATTTTAAAATGATAGATATATACACATGTACAAGTCTTAATATTATAAATGTATCAAAATGCATATATTGGATGGGTCTTCCCTGAAGGGCACCCACACATGTTTGTTTGTCCTGTCATAGGCGAAGACCCAGGATTGATCATGGTTCTAGAGGGGAAGTTGGACAGGCTGACCCAAAGAGTACCTACCTTACGGATCGAGCATATCCCGACTGCTATGCAGGAGTTTGTAGTTGGAGTTCCACCGGTCTGGCTACATCTATTCAGGTGAGTAGTCAGAGCAGTACTGGTATATAAAGAGGTTGTAGAGGCTGCCGAAGCTGAGGAGGCTGAGGAAGCCAGGGTGCAGAGGGACCATGGGGACCAATATGGTGCTAGTGACCAAGGGGGTCCTGCATAGATCTAGGACATTTTGATGGAGTACGATCCATATTTTGTATATTTTGTATATGACGGGATCTGAGGATTAGACTTTACCTATCTATGAATAGATATTTTACATATATATATATATATATATATATATATATATATATATATATATATATATATTGTTGTCAGTTTATTTACAAATTTTTTGTATATGTTTGCTATATATCTTTATAAAATGTGTGTGAGATGCCGATCTAAAATGTAATTAGCATTTGCATCAGTCAATGAATTCTGATTTTGTGGAATATGATTGAATGTAATAACCTCAAAATGTCTTTCCAATAAACGAATTTGCATGAACTGAAGTAATAAAATAAGATTTCATACCTGATAAGCTCAATTGAGCTGGGAAACCACCAACTGAGAGTCCAGACGGACCTCAAGCTAGGTAATACCACGTGACAAAGAATCCCATAGGAGCTCAATTAAATCCCTATACTTAGCAACATTATTAGAAGCAGGACCTAGACAAGCGCCTCCCACGGCAACAAGCTGTCCTGAGGGAGAATAGATAACCCATGCCGCCAAGGCTAGGTTACAAGTGTGACGGCTGGCACCATCAACAAATCCTATATACCTTTCAGAAGACATCTGCAACAACCAATAGATAGTATAAAAAAAAAACCGACAACCTAATGTACATAAAAATACATACAATAAAAATACAAGAAAAAGTGCTAAGCCTAAGCATAGTACTTCTTCAGGTAGAGCCCATTTCTAGGCTCAGGCAGGTTATTCCCATCAAAATCAACTAACTCATATGCGCCCTTAATTAATAATTTTGAAACGACATAAGGTCCTAACAACATGGCCTTGAATTTTCCTGCCCCCAAGGGTTATTTGTCTTGGTCCCAAAGCAAGACAAGTTCCCCTTCAGAGAAAACCCTAGGTTTGACTGATTTATCATACTGAGTTTTGACCCTATTTTTATGAGCTTGATTAGCAGTCAGTGCATCTCTATGCTGTTCATCAAGGTGTTCTAAATGTACCACACGTTCCTCAATCTCAGTCGTATTAGGTAACACATGAATGGCTATCTTTAGAGACGGGATTTCACATTCAATCGGAGTAACTGATTCCACTCCATGAACAAGTTGGAAAGGGGAGAAACCCGTAGCAGTTTTTACGTTATTTCAATAGGCCCAAAGAGTAGGATATAGCATGATGTTCCAATTAGAAAGGGCTACATCAATTGTAAACTTAAGAATAGTTTTGAAAGTCTTGTTGACAACCTCAACCTGACCATTTGCTTGTGGATAGTACGGAGAAGAATGCTCTTGTCTGAATCTGAGCATGGTGGTCAGTTCCATCATCATGTTATTTTGAAAATGACTGCCATGGTCAGTGACAATCACTTTGGGTATACCAAACTGTGCTATAATCTGATTGAATACAAAGAAAGCTGCTATTTCCCCATTGACTTTAAAAGTAGGCATTGCCTCTGCCCATTTCGTAAAATAGTCAATAGCGACAATGATGTATTTATGCCCCCCAGCCAAGGATGGGTTGCATGTCATGTAATCGATCCCCCATTTCATGAAGGGGCCTACCAAGACAACCGAAAATAATGTAGCAGGATGTGACCGCATCTTCCTAGTGTAAAGATGACACGGATGAAAGTGATTCACTGCTTCCACACAATCTTTAAAGATCGTGGGCCAGAAATAACCAGCACTTAGTATCTTCTATGCCATTGCTAACCCAGATAAATTACCCCCACATGCTCCACTATGGGAATCATTTAGGACAATCTCTGCTTCCTCGTGGGTAAGACAACGACGCAAAACAGAATCTACCCCTCATCGATATAATGTATCTCCTATAATGAGGTAGTTCTTGGCATGAAAGCGTAATTTATGTCGTTACTCCCTTGAGGAAGCTACAGGATACTTCAAATTCTAGAGATATATAAGAATATCCCCGTACCAAGGATCAGAGGTGGATATCAGGAAGATGTGTTCATCTGGGAATGAGTCATCTTCGATGGCTACATCTTCTTCAGTAGGAAATTTTTCTATAAGTTCAGCAAAAACTAAGGACTTCTTAGACTTAGCGGACTAGAAATCCAAGTCAAACTCTTGGAGAATGACTATCCATTTGTTAAATTCCCCCCCAATAATCCATCGGGATAAAACATATTGAAACAAATTCACATCGACCACTACTGTTGTAGTCCTCATTAAAATGTTGTGACATAACCTCTGCACAGCATAAACAGCTACTAAGGTTAATTTTTCAACATGCGAGTATCTAAGTTTAGGTTCGGCCAAATCACGGCTAAGGTAATAAATGACATGCTATACAAGATTATCGTCCTCCTGGACTAGTACTACCCCGATGGTCGACTCCGACGCAGCAAGATGTAATATACAATCCCTAGAATAATCTGGCGGACGTAATAAGGGTGCTGACAGCAAAGCTTTTTTCAATGCCTCGAAAGCAAGTTGTGGGGTTTCATCCCATACAAGAGGGGTTTCCTGTTTGAGCAAGCGCATGAAACCTTTAGTAATCTTGGCATAATTAACAATAAAATGTCGAGGAAAATTAGAATTTCCTTGCAGGCTTTGAAGTTGCCTGAGAGAACGAGGAGGAGGAAGATTTATAATGGCCTCAACTTTCAAAGGATCCACTTGGATTCCTCTATTAGAGACAATGAACCCGAGCAATCTTCCCGACTTGAAACTGAATACACACTTGTGGGGATTCAAGTGGATTTTATAATATCTGCATCTCTCAAATATCAACTTGTAAATGATCTGGATGTTGAATCCTCTTACAAGAATGTGTGGGCAGATCATCAAGGTATGGTTCAACAATGGCTTTAATGTCATGGAAAGCAAATTTCATAAACCGTTGAAAGGTTTCCCTAGCATTTTTCAATCCAAAGGGAATTTTCTTGTACGTGAAGGTACCCCAAGGACAAATGAAAGCATTTTTATGTTGGTCTTCCAGTTTTATTTGAATTTGATTGTATCTAGAGAAACCATCCATAAACGAAAACACCTCACTTCTCGCATAGGAATCTATGATCTGGTTTATAAATGGTGTGGGATAGTTGTCCTTAGGACAGGCTTTATTGAGGTCTCTAAAGTCTGTACATACACGAATAGTCCCTTGATTCTTATCAACAGGAACAGGGTTGGATACCCATTTAGTCAAAGCCATGGGATAGATAAAACCAACCTTCAACAACTTTTCAACTTTTTCCTTCAACGGGTCTTAACTTTTGTCGAACTGGCTTGGCATTAGGATATGTTCAGATTTCATGTTCAACAATTGATGGATCTATGCCTGGCATCTCCTCATATGACCAGGCAAAGACATCACGGAATTACTTAAACAAGGTAGTATATATGGCAATCTATTGGGAAATAAGGCAGACTCGGGTTTAATCATTTTGTGTCGCACCAACAAAAGACCCACCGTGTTGGCCCTTTCGGCAACAACCTGCGCGCAGGTTGCAGTCTCACCCGAAACAGCAATGGGGCACCGCAGAATCAGGTTTCTGCAAGCAGAGAGGGGTATTACTATACCTTAGCCTTTAATAAACTTATCAATCAATAGTTACACAACTTTATCATTTGCTTATAGTATATAACTTCGCAGATAGATAAATAACCGTGACTTGCTTAACCCACTACAGGGAATTCACAGCGAAGCTTTATTACTAGCAGTGATCTATGTTATCAGATGTATACAGTTTTAATGCATAAGAATAACAGAAATAGAAACAACACAATAAACCACGACACCAAAAATAACGTGGTTCACCCCCAATATAGGGGCTATGTCCACAAACTGTGTTTTATTCAACTTGCTACAAAACCACAGTTTGATCTGCGCACTCAGCCACAGATCCCTTCAGTCCTTAACAGCCGCGCACACAGCAGCAGGCCTCTGCGCACACAGCTGCAGATCTTTCTTTCTCTTCTTACAAAACCCTCTGCACACATAGCTGCAGAGGTCGTCCACGCACACAGCTGGGACTTAACCTTTCCTTACAAAATCAACCTTCTCTTCGCCTTATTATTTCTTACATCATAAAAAACTAGCCTATCTTCTTTACACAAGCGCTTATTTATACTGTGCATTTTTACAAAACCATGGTCTTAAACCATGGGCACCCCAAACCCTAAACCCTGGACATAAACCATGGGTTTATTATAGAAGACTTTGACTCAACCCCGACACCCCTAAGACTATTTTGATTCCACACTCGTGGAGTTATCCATCTTAAGGGTCGTTAGGGTGCCCGTCCCAACAGGCCCCTAAGACTCAACAGTGGCCCGTCCTGGGACACTCTTTATATTCTCTGGTGGCAGAATTCCGCTGACGAAGCATAGTGTACTGCTTGCTGAAGCTCTCCATGCTACTGCCGGCTGCCTAATTCTGTCCTTTGCAGAAGTTTTGCTGATGAAAGTTGTCGCGATCCTCCTGCAACACCATCCTTTACTCCAATTGCCGATGCCTAACCATCCATAACTTTGGGGTCCCCTGGGATCGCGTGTCACACTGCAGAAGGAATATAGCTGCCATGGTTCTACTACGCCGAAAGATTGCATGGCGGGATTCCCCAGAGTCTTTCTGCGAGGCCTTATGCCCGTTGTTGCTCTACGTTAGAGCAAACTCCTGTCCGTCTTTGCAAATTCATAGCAAACTCCTGCCTGTCTATGTACTTAGCCAAGTAGGGCTATACTGGCGGAGTACTCAGAAGGTGCTGCAGACCTCTGTCCCTTACTTCTCGTACTAGCCCCTGAACTTTACAGTCGTTCGACATGGATTGGGATGAATATTTCACAGATGTGCTTAAGACAGAAAACACAGGTCGAGATGGTTTCTTATAGAATCCCAAGGTGGAATTTGTCATCATGGTGTAGTAATGACGCCAAATTTGATGAAGTTCCAGAAATCTGCTCCACACAGCGCCGGATTTTCCCAAAATCTCATTATGGCCAGTAATGAGAGCAGCTCTCATGCCAGCGCCGCCGAATGCAGTATGTCCCATTCGTCACATTTTGGGCTGCGACATACCTTGCCAACCTTCTACGTCGACACGGTCTGACCCTGCGACCTATGACCAACCTATAGCTTCACATCCTTTAGACAAAACAAACTACGATAATCCATAATTCTACGAGCATCTTCGCTTATTTTCTTGGTGCTACCTCCTATTCTGAGTACCTGGCCTGTCCGTGTACTTTTTTAAGCGGCTCCCATTGATCATAGAGGGAAAAAGCTCACCATTTAAATTAGCTAGCTGGACTACGACCCCTTCAGTAACTTTCTGTACTTCATACGGTCCTTTCCAATGTGTCTTAAACTTTCCTGGGAACTTCATGAATTTGCTGTCATAAAGGAGTACAAGATCACCCTGCTGAAATTGTTTCTTCTTGATGTGTCTGTCATGCCATGCTTTTTATCGAGCTTTCTGCACCTGTTGTTGGAATCCTGTGGCAAATCTATCCTCTTCAAGTTATAATATCTGTTTCAGTCTCTCTGTGATTATGGCAGGGTCATCCATCTTGGTGAAAGCAGATATCCAGAGGCTGGGAACAATGTATTCCATGGGCATGACAGCTTCTTGTCCATAAACTAGTCGAAAGGGTGTATGGCCTGTCAACTTTTTGCAAGTAGTTCTATAAGCCCATAGCACTGCTAGAATTCGAAGATCCCAATCATTCCTGTTAGCGTTACAAACCTTTGTCAAGGCATGCTCAAGGATTTTTTTAAAAGCCTCGACAGTCCCGTTTGCTTGTGGGTGATATGCAGTACTCTTTTGATGATACACCTGAAATTCTTCCGTCAATACTTCAATAGTCCTGTTCAGGAAATGTGACCCCTGATCACTCATAAGAACTTTGGGACACCCAAATCTGGATAAAATGTTGTCGAAGATGAACTTCGCAGCAGTAGCAGCGCTACAGGTCTTGACTGGTTGAGCTTCGGCCCAACGGGTAAGATAATCAATTGCTGTAATGATGTATCTAGCTCCTAACTTTTTCACAGGGGGGTTGATAGGAACAACAAAGTCAATGACCCATTTATCAAAGTCCTGTAATGTTACTTGCGGAGCTAGGGGCATTTCATCCCTCCTAGATGGTTTACCTATCCTCTAACAGATGTCGCAGCTATGGCAATATTCTCTTGCATCTTTGTAAAGTGTGGGCCACCATAAGCCGGCTGTCAAAATATTTTGCGCTGTGGCTTTGCCTGCATAGTGACCTCCTACTGCACTAGAGTGTGCTTCAGCCAATATTAGAGGTTTTTCATGTTCCAAAACACATCTGCGCAGTATCTCATCTAGTCCCATTTTATACAGCTGTCCTGCTATTAAAGTGAAGTCCGCGGCTCGAACCACCAACTGCTTCTTCTGCTGTGTGGTCATCTCTGGAGGGGGGATACCTGTAGACAAATACTGAGCAATATCCTGGAAATATTCATCAACTATCTGGATAGCAAATAATTGTGCATCAAGGAGGCCTTCGTCCAAATTGGTAGGTTCTTCGCCTGACTCGAGCCTCGACAAGTGGTCAGGTCCTAGGTTAAGTCTTCCAGGCTTAATAATGATCTCAAAATCATATTCTTGAAATAGAATTAACCATCTGCATATTCTTCCACCTAGCACAGGTTTTTTAACCAAGTAATTCAAAGCAGAGTGGTCAGTAAACATCTTAAAATGAGATCCTAGCAGATAATGTCGAAATTTTTGTAATGCATATACCATAGCAAGACCTTCACGTTCTGTCGTAGTATAATTTTTCTCTGCTGTAGACAACTTTCTGCTGGCAAAAGAGATAGGGTGATCAATATTTCTTGCGCCTGGCTGAGCGAGCACAGTACCTAAAGCAATGGAGCATGCATCAACATGCACATGAAATTCCTTGTTCCAGTCAGGGAATACTAGGATAAGGGCAGTGACCATTTTTTCTTTCAGGATGTCGAGGCTTTCTTGGAATTCTAGTGTCCATTCGAACTTAATATCTTTCTTTAGCTGCCTTTCCATTGGGGCGGTAATCTTGGCATATCCTTGGATAAATTTCCTGTCGTAACCGGTGTGACCAAGCGTTGTGCGAAGTTGTTTGATGGACTTCGGAGGTGGGAGGTTCACAATAATAGCGATCTTCGTAGGGTCCATCATCAATCCCTTCTTACATACCACATGACCAAGTAGAATGCCAAAGGGTGCACAGAAAATGCACTTTTTTAAGTTCAAGGAGATTTGGTGCTGTCTGCATTTGTCCAACATAAGTCTCAAACTCGTTATATGGTCTTTTACGAGCCCAGAAATAGTCCAGTCATCAAAGTAAACTTCTAAGAATTTATGTATGTATTCCTTAAACGCGGAAATGACTACTCGAGAAAATATAGCAGGTGCATTCTTCAACCCGAAGGGCATGACAGTATACTGGAAGGATCCCATTTCGGTAGCAAAGGTTGTCTTATGTCGGTCCTCTGGAGCAATTCGGATCTGATGGTAACCAGAAAAACCATCAGTAAAAGAGTATACTTCTTGACCTCCGACATTATCGAGGACTTCATCTATAAAGGGAGTGGGAAAAGGGTCGTGTAGACATGCATCATTGAGTTTCCTTAGATCGACACAGATTCGGATTTCACCCTTAGTCTTCTTCTCCTGGATGACCATAGGGCTGACCCACTCAGATTCTTCAACAGGTTCGATTATTCCTGCAGCAAGCATCTTATCCAACTCTAGCTTAACCTTTTCCTTGTATTTTGGATTCAATCTATAAGGGCGCTGCTTCACAGGATTCACATCAGGCTTTAGGGGGATCTTCATTACACCGATATCTCCCAGGATACCTTTCATTTCAGAGAACTTTGTCGGAAAAAGATCTTGGTATTCATGGAGAAGTTGAGTTACCTTCCTTACCATCTTGTCATCCCAATAGTCGCTAATGGTGGCAAACTTAGGCTGTGCATCGGATCCAATGTTAACTGTGCGCGTCTTTAAGGGCTGCGTCACTTTGGGAACTTCAACTGCCAGTCCATGCACGTCGCAGTATCCTTCTGGCTCAGGGATATCAAGACGGCGCGGGTCCTCCTCCTCATCGACTGTGAAGTTATAACATTCGACTGCGAGGGCTTCTTGTATGGCCCAATCAGGGCAATTTTTTGTCACTTCTTGTTCGTCAAATACCTTAGTATGGATGATCCTGATAGCTGCGTCTAGGGCTGGATAGACATCATTAGTAGAGAAAGTATTGATAAAGCTATGAACAAGACAGTCCCAACTTACAGTATCTTGGCGAAGTTCAGCCTCCGCGTACCAGTTCTTCGCTAATGGTCCCAGTGTGTGCACAAATCTATGTACCCACTCATCCTGAGATACATACTTCCATGCCTCGTAGCATTTGCTTAAGTGGTCCTGGGGGCAAGTTTTTCCATCAAACTTGCTTCGCGCCTTTTCCAACTGGTCTGAGAACCTCAGGCGAAGGAGCTTCTGACATGCTTCCCAGGTAGGGATCTGCTTCTTATGGCTCGTCCACCATCTGACTGCTGTGGCTTTGAATGCTGACTCCAGGGCCTCCATTTTGTGTAGGTCAGGTATATGATCCGAGAATTGTACAATAAACGGTTCAGGATCTGTCGAACCCTCATACATAGGTATAGTTCTGGGTTGTGAGTCGACCCATCTGAGAGACTTGGTGGGGCAGACATTGCTGCCCCTATGGTGCTCAGATAATCGGTGTTGCCAGCTTTCTAATTCATCTTCAGAGTCCGTCATCCAGGAGCTACCAGACTGCCACCCTGCAGCCCGAGGATTCTCGTAACCTTCTTCTTGTGCAGTGATAGTAGAGGTGGGTTCCGCATCAGCTTGATCCTCATGTCGGAGTGGTTCTGTGTACCATTCCCCTTGTGAAGGATCCAGGGGCAGGATGACCCTGAAGTCTTTCCCTTCGAAGACCATCTGTCTCTTCTTTAGGTTGATGACTGTGGCATTTGCCATTGCCCATTCAATTCCTAACAGGGCCGAGTAAGGGTTGTTGTCATCAATGATCTCAATTACTTCGAAGTCCACGAAGGTGCTGACTCCGTCAATATCTATTTGGAGATCCAGGAATCTTCCTAAAGGTACAATCTTTTGCTGGTTGGCTAGCCTCAACTGTATAGGGGACCAGGAAAGGGTAGGTTTCCCCATTTGTTCCCAGGTTTGTTTGGTTAAAACATTTGCATCGGACCCTAAGTCCAGAATAACATTGGTCATATCATATGCCCCTATCTGAGCATTCAATCGCATTTCCCTGCCGGTCCTGCTGACTCGATGAACAGTTTTGTCCCGACCACAGCTTTGCAGAGATTCGCAGGAAGCGATGACATTCTACAGCTCATTCAGAGCATCTTGATTTCTTAAAACTTTGAGGCAACTTTGTAAAAAGGTAGACAAGATACTTACTTTATCCAGTGAAGCTTCGCAGGGCGGCGAATGAGGCTGCGTGGGCGCGCTGAGTGGGCTAGGGCCAGCAAAGTCTTTCTTGGCCTCCATGAATGTCTCTTTCTCTCTGATGATATCAAATGCAGGGATTTTCTCAAGAGCCTTACGAACTAGATCTTTGGCAGGTCGGTTTGGCGTGTTTTGGATGTGTGTCATAACTCCACTTCTTGTAACGACATTGATGGCCACAGCAGGGCGGGGTTCCATAGAAATCATCTGGAGGTTCTGAGTAGGGGTAGTTTGTCGTGCCTGAATCTTAGCTATCAACTGGGGGCACTGCTCAATCACATGATCTACTGTGCGGAAATACCGACACGTCGTAGTGGGGTTCCGACAGTCGCGAGCCAAATGCCCAGCTTGGTTACAATTGTAACATACGAATTGGCTTCAGCCTCACCCGGCCATGCCACCATGGCCTCCAGAAGTACTTCGTCCAGAGGTACCCCCCTGGTAACCATAGCTATCATTAATTGGGCCTTCAATGTGCACACGGTAAGCATCATAGGTGCGGCACGCATCCTCATTATGACCTACAGATTTGCAAAAATTACAGTAGGAGTTCTTAGGTCCCTGTCCATACCTTTGCAGTAGGTAACAGTTCTCGGGTTGGTGCTGACCTGTCATTCTGCAGAGCTCACAATAGAGAACCTGTGGTGGAAAGGGGTTCGACGCACCTGTCTGCAAGTACTTGTTTACCAGAGGGCACCATTCCTTGTAAGAAGAGAAAGAAAGATCTACAGCTGTGTGCGCAAGGGCCTGCTGCTATGTGTGCAGCTGTTAAGGATTGAAGGGATCTGCAGCTGAGTGCGCAGATCAAACTGTGGTTTTGTAGCAAGTTGAATAAAACGTAGTTGTGGACGTAGCCCCTACACTAGGGGTGAACCACATTATATTTGGTGTCGTGGTTTATTGTGTTGTTTCTATTTCTACTATTTTTATGCATTAAAACTGTATACATCTGATAACATAGATCACTGCTAGTAATAAGCTTCGCTGTGAATTCCCTGTAGTGGGTTAAGCAAGTCACGATTATTTATCTATCTGCGAAGTTGTATATATCTATAAATGAATGACAAAGTGATTAATTGTTGATCAATAAGTTTATTAAAGGCTAAGGTACAGTACTACCCCTTTCTGCTTGCAGAAACCTGATTCTATGGCACCCCATTACTGTTTCGGGTGAGACTGCAACCTGCGCGCAGGTTGTTACCGAAAGGGCCAACACGGTGGGTCTTTTGTTGGTGTGACACATAAGGATTAAACCGGTGTTTTCCCTATTTCCCAACAAATTGGTTCCGTTTCCGGTTGAACTCAGTACCTGCTCAAGAGGGGTTTACATTGTACCTCGGGGGCTATGTTCTGGAGGCCCTCTGTGAAGGAAATCAGGGATTGGTTTGCTGAGACTTGTCTGAAATTCGCGTAGCAAGAGAATACGAATCCGTGTCGAAGCGCAAGTGACTTTTTACAAAGGTATGTTTTTTGTGATGCTTATGAAATTTTCTTTGGTAGTTTCCAAATAGAGTGTCACCAGTGGTTTTCTAGGTTAACAGAGAGGAGGATGAACTTTCAAGCTCGACGGATTCCTGTGTGGACCCCAGCAAGGGTCAATCTTGTGCAACACGTGAACAACGAGGTATCCCGCGCTGTCGATTTCTGGACGACGCAAACGTTGGAAGCCTTCGTGACAGAGTTTTCCATTGACACAAGCACTTCTTTCAGCGAAGCTGAACGACAGTTTTTCAAAGGCCCCGTGGTAAGTTTTTGAATTCCTTAAGCTTGAAGATTAAAATACTATTGGTTGAAAAGGGTATATTATTATTTGAATCAGACTGCTAGTTTAGTAGTACTAACATATGTTTGCAAGTGAGAATATTTTCGATGCGCAAAGTGGGTTTCCGCAAAGTGAGGAAAGGTACAAAAGAGATTTTGAGTCTTACTCCTCAGGACAAACCACCACACTTCCCCCTGTAAACCCTCCACAGCCAGACCCTAAAGAAAACCCTTCGGTAGGAAACCCTCCCATCACCCCCCAGTGTCGCTTTGTTACCCCTAAAGTTCAGTCGCAGTGTGACAGGAAACCAAGTCCAATTATTCCGGCCACAGGTCAATCTACCCCTGTAAACCCCCCCCCCCC
>LPNX010332061.1:20080-40104 GCA_001517045.1 Pseudotsuga menziesii
TTGCTGACGACATTAAGCTGCCCATGTTCAAAGGAACGGGATCAGAAGATCCAAAACAGTTCTGGTTTTTATGTGAGGCTGTCTGGAATGCGAAGAGTATTACCGACCTGGATGTGAGAACCGCGCAGCTTATTACCTCCTTTCGCGACCGGGATTTGACCTAGTTCATGAAATTCTCCAGTAATCAGCACCCCACTTTGGATGAAATCAAGGCCGCCATCATTAAGGAATTTAAGAAACCAAAATCAAAATCGCAGAGCATCACTGAACTTAAAGAGATTCAACAGCAGCGTGGCGAATCTGTGTGGGACTTTGACCAGAGATTCAAAGTTCTATTAGACCAAGTCAGCTTCACCATTAGTCCTACGCAGCACAAGGAATGGTTTATCGCAGCGTTATTGCCGCATATCAGAACTCCACTCATGCAACAGAAGGTTGCTGACCAACAAGAAGCTATGGAAATTGCAATGAAGCTAGAGACCGCTCCTGTCGGAGACGATTCTGGTATTGCTCAAATCGATGCGCAGCTGGCAGCGATGGCCCTGGAGCTTCGTGACATGAAGAAAGATAAAACCAGTCGAGAGGAGGTCTGGGGTACGCAATGTCGGTCCGAGGGTCACGATAGGGACCAGTGCCCCGTGGTCAGAACATACCTAAATACGGGCACGCCCAACCAATTCAATGCCGGTGTTCTATATTGTGAGATTTGCTGAACCTCTGGCTAGCATCGCCCTGAGCACTGCCATCTTCTTCAGAGATATGTTCAAGTTCCCAAAAACCCCTACTGCCAGTTCTATAAGTCTGTAGGGCATAATGAAGAAGAGTGTCGTAGCTATGGCCTTATGCGAGAGCGCACCTCTGATGCCTACCGAGTCCACAATGAAGCCCAGAATAATGATGGCTATGGTTATCGCGGTGGCGCCTCCGGAAGAGGTGCTTTTGGTGGTCGCGGCCGTGGTGGGATGACCAAAAGAGGTAGAGGCCAGGTTGTGTGTTACAATTGTAACCATGTTGGTCACTTGGCTCACGACTGTCGGAACCCCACTACGACCTGTTGGTATTGCCGCGCAGTGGACCACGTGATTGAACAGTGCCCCCAGCTCCTGGCAAAGATTCAGGAAAAAAACCGTGGCCCTACCCCAAATATTCAGTTGATTTCCGTTGAGCGAAGACCTGCCCCAGCCCTCAATGTGGTCACCCAGAGTGGAGCTACGACGCATACTCAAGACTCGCCAAAGCAACCTGCCACGGTGTGTGCACGTAAGGCCTCCGAGAAAGTCCCAGCCCTTGACCCTATGAAGGACCAAGCACCAGTCCAGGAGGCCCAGTGCGATATTGTTGACCCTGGCGCCGTAGAAGTACCTGCGCAGCAACTTCAGCAGGCTTCGTAGCCACAAGAGGCCTCGACGGATAAAGTAAGTACACTATCCTCTTTCTTAAAGAGCTGTATGAAACTCTTGCGGAATCAGAACGCTCTAAAAGAGCTACAAAATGTTATTGCTGTCACAAACCCTCAGAGAGGAATTGATCAGGAGAAAACTGTTAGTCGTGTCTGAAAAACGGGAAGGGAAATGAGATTGAACGTTCATATAGGAGAATATGATATGACTGATGTCATTTTGGATCTTGGATCAGACATTAATTCCCTACCCAAGCAGACCTGGGGACAAATGGGAAATCCTTCCCTGGTATGGTCACCTATACAACTACGACTAGCTAACCAGCAAAGGATTGTACCACTAGGGAGACTTCTTAGTGTTCCAATCGACATCGATGGGGTCAGTACTCTAGCAAATTTTGAAGTTATTGAGATCATTGATGAAAGCAACCCTTATCCAGCCCTGTTGGGAATTGAGTGGGCCATGGCCAATGCTGCAATCATCAACCTTAAGAGGAGACAGATGACCTTTGAAGGAAATGGTCTGCGCGTTATTATACCCCTCGACCCATCCCAAGGAGAAAGATATACAGAACCACTCAGAGATGAAGGGGAGCAAGATACTCTAGACCACATCTACAACATCACAGCCAAGGATGCATATTATGTCGAGCCTGATGATGATGGTGTAATGGATTGGCAATGTGATAGATCCTACATGTCTGATTCAGACGATGGTCTGGAGAATTTGCAGAATCGACTGTACAAGCTACATGGCCATAGATGCGCGCAGATCACTCAGTCTCTTAGATGCCTTAGTGCACAGCCTAGAGAGTTGCCTGCATATGTTGGGATGACAGACCCTGGAGAATTTATTGCACCTATATCAGAACGAGTACCTCAGTCACAAAACACCCAGAGTCTGGAAATAGCACTAGAAGCTACAGCATCATGGGGGACCGATCCTACAAAGTCTCACCCAGTCGGGGAACCTACCAGAAATTCCTGCGCCCCAGATTCATAAGCCAAGCTCAAGAGGTGTGAAGTAAGTTCAAGGGGCCGAATAGCCTTCAAGGACATTTGAGGTAGAACTATACAGCAAGGGAAAACACACCTCGCAAGGAGTGGGTGCATAAGTTCGTGCATATCTTGGACCCTATAGCGAAAAATGGGCATATGGAGGTTGAGCTCCGCCACGGTACTGTAAGTGGGGATGATCTTGTTGATGGCTTTTTTATCACATTTTCTATTAAAAAAAGTCATCCTATTTTAGATATAGCTTTCCGATCAAACCACGACAAGGCAAATGATGATCACCCAGGAATTGAATACCACGCCAAGGGGCAGATCCAAGACGCTAGTCCCTCAAACCTAATAGTCCTGTCGCAGATATTACCAGGTCGGGTCGAAGGGCACTATTGTGCCGAGGTTGCTTATTGCCCTGAAGCTTCAACCATGATTCTGCTGAGGCCCAAAAACATAGCGAGGCTCAAAATCCGACCATTGGGAAGCAGCCAATTTGGCGGCGGCAGAGTTTTAATTGCTTTAAATGACTGTACTAAGACCAGTACTGGCAATCGCGCTCCACATGGACAATATTTTCGTCAGACTTGGTTCCTTCAATGCACTGTCCTGCCCGATGTGATTGATGGCGTGTATAAGAAGATGCCTAAGTTAGGGAAAATTGCATCCTACATTTCTTCAAGATTTCTGAGTGAACCCATGACCACCGAACGCGAGATTGACGCTTTGGTCAGAGAATTCGAGCAAGAGGGTCTGATCACCTGCTCTAATCGACCGCCTGCCCTATCTCACTATGAAGACACTCCCCCAGCACCACCACGGCCGATGCAGACACGGTCTGCCAGGAAAAAGTCTAGAACTGAAGTTCGCACCAAGCGCAACCAAGACCGGCAGCGGCAAACAGGGCAAACACCAGCAGCTCATCCTATGGAGCCCTCTGGTTCCGCACAGGCCCCAGCCGGGGGAAGGGAGAATATTCCACCACCACGGCCACCATATCTACCACCTGTTCGCCCAGGTACCGCGTTACCCTGTCGGACAAAGCAATTTACATTAGCCACACCCTCACTGCCACAGGGAGTGCAGTTGATAGGAAGTATGACAGGGAAGATTGATCGGCTTAAGTACAGTGATCACGAAACCAATGACCATGGCAAGTTTCCATAGTTTGAACCAGCAGAATACTTGCACCGCATCAAGTACCCAGATCATAGGGTCACACTACTGGAAGTACAACCATGGGCTGCGGGCCTGGACAAAGCTGGCCTACTCAAGATACTTACCATTCCCCATTTCGGTCGCGGCATACATGTGACTGTAGAGTCCAAGAAGTTACTAGCACTGGTGCATGACGACTATTTATGGATAGGGGACCAGCAAATTCCTATTGACGCCGCCCTCATCCATAAGATCACAGGTTTACCCATGGCAGGACCTGATCCGGGAACTGAATTTCCGTCCAAAAATGACGATACAAAGCTCACGCAAACCATGAAAGAGCGGTTTGGCCTGACAAAAGGGAAATGGGGGTATCACACTTCCACGATTCAGGAGCAGCCCATTTGATTTGCAGCTGAACTCTTAGCCTACAAACTCATACAGAAATGCAGGCCAATTGAAGTACCTGCTCCGGTTATCCGGATTGCTATGAACTGCGCTGAGGGGTATACTTATAATTGGGCTGAATATCTTGCGAAGGAGTTTCTAGAGGATTCCTGCGATGCGCAAGAAAAAGGTAGACCTTTTCATTATTCCTGGATTTTAATCCTTATTGCATTAGTTGGGTGGAAAGAACCCACTGAAGCCCAGTTTGTAGAATTAAACCCCGGCATGCTAGGGGCAGCGAGGTATGCCTCCCTATGGATATCCTCAGATAAGGAATCTCAGCAGATGACGAACACTGTGTTCGTCTTCTATTCTATGAGTATTCACTATGAGATTGTGCGAACACCTCGACTTACCAACGAAGTGTTCTCTCAATACGAGCGCGTCGCGCACTTTAGTGCCGATATGCATCATGTTTTCATTCAAGCTCGTGCAGATCCACAACGGAAATGCTTCAAATTACCATATGTAGTCACCGAACCAGATATCAGGCGGATAGTTCAGCACTGGCCGACCGAATGGCTAAAAGATTTAGGGAAAAAACCCTCTATTCCGGTTCCCCCAGCTACCAATATTGGCGCAGGTACTTGTCAGGTGCAGCAGCAAAGCCCATTGGAAGATAGAGAAGACCTAAGTGATTTGCAGATGGATGACGACGGCCAGGGTGGAGACAGCGGACAGGATGAACAGGATGAACAGGATGAGGAGTCGGTCAAGACCATATCAGATCCTAACCCACCAACGAAGCGCAAGTCACCAGAAGTAGCCAAGGTAACCAAGCCGTAGTCCCGCAAAAAGGCAAAAGCATCGAAGGACAAAGATATTGAGGAAGAAGCCACTGTCAAACTGGATGCACTGGAGCAAGCTATAGAACAGTCTACGACAGCGCTTACTAAAAAATGGTCAGAGTTTGCGGAACTGCATCTTACCAGGCTCTCAGGTATCGCAAACAGGGTATCGGAGCTAAAAGAGCTAGCAGCAAAATCAGTGCACAGTACTGCGACAAGTAGCACTACGGCACCCATGCAGTAGGATATTAGGCAATGGCCACCCAGAGATCACCAGGGACAGGTATCAAGCGCAACTCTGATACAACCTGACACAGATTCCCGACCCCAGATGGATATAACCGCGGGGCTTGATTATACAAAGATGTCTATGTCAGAGTTGAACCTCTGCCAGCTCGCGATTACAAAGGAGATCCATGCCCGAACCCAATTGTCCCAAATCCAATTGGAAGACACCATCAAACAAAACAAAACCTTTGCAGCACGCCTATAAGAAATCGCACAACAGAAGAAAGAGGCTGAACATACAACAACTACGTTGATGCGAGCATTGGACGAGGCATGTCGGAGTCTTTCTGACTCTGACATATAAGGAGCAGAGGAACCAGAGCAGAGAATTGCTAAGCTGAGAGACTATGCCGAGCAGTCCCGCAGCGAGGTTGAAAGGATGAAGATAGAACACCAGCACCAGATTGCAGAACTTCAACTGCGCATTCCTCCTGAGACTCCACCAGAGGTCCGAGAACAGCGCCAGCAGGGGGTTGGGAGGGGGACCAGACGTCGATGGGGGGGAATTTACGGGGGCAGACTGGCCTGTGGCCAGAATACTCGGGCCTGGTTGACTCTTAGACGGCGATGGAATTTCAGGGGTAGCGGAGTGGCATTGCGGGGTGACCGGAGGGTTTCCAACCGACGGGTTTTCTTCGAAATCTGACTCTTAAGGGTTTACAGAGGTGGACGCGGTAGCCTGACCTAAGGAAGAGGGGTCAAAATCTCTCTTATACCTTTTCCCGTTTCGCAGCAACCCACTTTGCTCGTAGAATGGAGTGTCACTTGCAAACATATGTTAGTACGACTAGACTAACAGTCTAATTCAAATAATAATATACCCTTTTCAACCAATAGTATTTTAATCTTCAAGCTTAAGGAATTTAAAAACTTACCACGGGGTCCTTTGAAAAACTATCGTTCAGCTTCGCTGAAAGAAGTGCTTGTGTCAATGGCAAACTCTGTCACGAAGGCTTCCAACGTTCGCGTCGTCCAGAAATCGACAGCGCAGGATACCTCATTGTTCACATGTTGCACAAGATTGAACCTTGTGGGGGTCCACACAAGAATATGTCGAGCTTGAAAGTTCATCCTCCTCTCTGTTAACCTAGACAACCACTGGTGCAACTCTATGTGGAAACTACCAAACAAAATTTCATAAGCATCACAAAAAACATACCTTTGTAAAAAGTCACTTGCGCTTCGACACGGATTCGTATTCTCTTGCTGCGCGAATTTTAGACAAGTCTCAGCAAACCAATCACTGATTTCCTTCACAGAGGGCCTCCAGAACATAGCCCCTGAGGTACAATGTAAACCCCTCTTGAGCAGGTACTGAGTTCAACCGGCAATGGAACCAATTTGTTGGGCAATAGGGCAGACCCAGGTTTAATCCTTTTGTGTCGCACCAACAAAAGACCCACTGTGTTGGCCCTTTCGGCAACAACCTACGCGCAAGTTGCAGTCTCACCCGAAACAGCAATGGGGCGCCGCAGAATCAGGTTTCTACAAGCAGAGAGGGGTATTACTGTACCTTAGCCTTTAATAAACTTATCAATCAACAGTTACACAACTTTATCATTCGCTTATAGTATATAACTTCGTAGATAGATAAATAACCGTGACTTTCTTAACCCACTACAGGGAATTCACAGCGAAGCTTTATTACTAGCAGTGATCTATGTTATCAGATGTATACACTTTTAATGCATAAGAATAACAAAAATAGAAACAACACAATAAACCACGACACCAAATATAACGTGGTTCACCCCCAATGTAGGGGATACATCCACAAACTGTGTTTTATTCAACTTGCTACAAAACCACAGTTTGATCTGCGCACTTAGCTGCAGATCCCTTCAGTCCTTAACAGCCACGCACACAGCAGCAGGCCTCTACGCACACAGCTATAGATCTTTCTTTCTCTTCTTACAAAACCCTCTGCGCACACAGTTGCAGAGGTCGTCCACGCACACAGCTGGGACTTAACCTTTCCTTACAAAATCAACCTTATCTTCGCCTTATTCTTTCTTACATCATAAAAACCTAACCTATCTTCTTTACACAAGCACTTATTTATACTGCGCATTTTTACAAAACCATGGTCTTAAACCATGGGCACTCCAAACCCTAAACCCTGGACTTAAACCATGGGTTTATTACAGAAGACTTTGACTCAACCCCGACACCCCTAAGACTATTTTGAGTCCATGCTCGCGGAGTTATCCATATTAAGGGTCGTTAGGTTGCGCATCCTAACACAATCTCTTCAGGAGAGCAAGTTGCACCTATGTATATGTTTTCCACAACATCAGTGTTCATAGAGATGTTAATAGGTATAGTAGCAGAAATATTTTCCATGTTCCCCTCGACAAACATTCCTTCCCTAGGAAAGGGATTGATAGGTATATCAACATCTTCTGATAGTCTCAAACGAAACTCTTTGTTTTCTATTCTACTTAGTTCTGGAAGAAAATAGGATCGATGATGAAGATCCTCACAAATCTTATCATTTCCACTCATGGATTCCAGAATAGCTTCATCGAAAGGTAAAACCATGTCTAAACAATCTATAGAATGTGAAGAGTTTTCCACCCATATGGGCAAATAGACTTCTTCCAGATCATCAGAGACTGTTCGAGGATCTGGAATGGGATCAATAGTGGCTTGAGTGATAGCTTGATAAGCAACCTCCACTGCTGATACGGGAACTTCTGGTTCATGGGGGGTTGGGAGAACCCAAGGATCACTCCTATCGACAACCGTAGCTATGGACTTCCCCACACTAGTAGAACCAATATAATATACCAGGGCTGGAAGATCAAATGTGCCCATCAGTGATGTGTACATTCCATGCCCCAAGCTCTGTGCAGCAGGTTTGACCTGATCAACCAATGGCACAGCGGACTCATTATATTCTAAATGAACTTTTTGGGTAAAATCAAGTTGGTAAATAGTAACCAACTTTCCCTCATGTGGAAAAACCACTACACGAAAGATGGCCGATGCAACAATGGACATTGCATAAGTCTAGTTCCTTCCTAGAAGCAAATTGTAGTCCAAAGGAGCATCAATCACTTCTACTTCAATAGACACTGCTTTTCCTACCAACTTAATTTCAAAATCCGGCAGGATACCATGTGGATGGAAGGATCTTCCATCAAAAGCAGTAAGCAAAGTGTTTGATGGAACCAGCTTTGGGGATCCAAGAGCTTTCCAACAGGCCAAGGACATAACACATGTAGAAGCACCCTCATCAACAACTGCCCTTCCAATGGTCTTACCACCATGGACGAAATCTATTGATAAGGCTACATGGTAAGGCAGGAGAATTTTAACATCGGACAAATGAAATTTCGCCATGAGAATTGAAGATTCCATGCTACCTAAAGCTGCTAAGAGAGCATCCCGCTGAGCAGGACAACTTTGTAACACCTCTAAAGCTGACATTGCACATGGGGTTTGAGCTAAATATTCAACCATGGAGTATTTTGAAGTAGCCCTAGCATTAGGGTTATGCAAGGTCTTCTTGAAGACACCTTTCGGTATCTTCGGCATAGTTTCAGCAAGCTTCTCTATTGTGAGAGGGTTAGTTTCACCTAGAGCTTTGGCCTTCTCAAGAGTCTCTTTCTCATAATTTTTGTTCCTTGTCTGCAACAAAGTCGAAGATTGAACCATGTTGATATAGTTTGGATCAGGGGCAGTTTGAGTGCCCCTTGCTGCATTACAAGCCGAAGCTGAGTTCTGTCCTTGGGGAAAAGGATCCTTCAGGATAGCCAGTTGTTGAGCTTTAAGTAGCTTTTGGGCCTGATCCATAAGGGGACAAAGGTGAGTAAGGTGGTCCTCATGGCACAACTTACATGGGAACTTGACCTTATTCTTTTCTTTTTTTCCCCCATCAGCATTGTTTGCAGGCTTTTGCTTGTTTTGATTTCCCTCTCCCTTCTTGCCTTTCTTTTTCTTCCCGTCGAGCTGCTGATTGCCCTTCTGAGAGGTTTGTGAAAAAACATTTGCACTTTGGGGGGAGGGACATTAGAGGAAGTTTGGGGTCTAAAATGGGCCTCCTAAGGAAAATAATAAAATAACAAAATAATAGTTAAAATAATAAAATAATATTGATTAATTTTGGAGGAAGAAAGAAAAAAACTACTTTTTGTGTTCATATTTTTGACATATCTCCCTGTGTTTTTACTCAAATTTCGATCGAGAGAACTCGTTGGATGCGGAATCAAATTCCACATCCAACAAGTTCTCTCGATTGAAATTTGAGTAAAAACACAATGAGATATGTCAAAAATACGAACAAAAAAAGTAGTTTTTTTAATGACAAATTTGTCAATTCAACCATTATGGTTGACTTATTTTATTGAAATTCTATTGGTTCTTGAATTCCAACTCACAAAAACTTATTTTGGCACGTTTTCTTATAAGGCCCATTTTAGACCCCAAATTTCCTCTAATGGAAGCCTTTGCTGCCTCCGCCATAGACTGCTTGATGGACAACTGATGAAGTTTCTTAGCCAAATATTCTACGGTGGGAGAGTTAACAGACCCAACCACACCATCGACATGGGGTCCAGGCTTAGGATTCTCTGCATCGTGCATAGGCCTCGGTGCCTCAGGAATGATCTCATACAAGATCCCAGATTGTGAATAAATCAAATCTAGTTGCTAGGCGCTGAGAATGGATTCTTCTTCATTCGTCACTTCTGAGGTGGATACATCCTTAGATATGTAGGGCAACAGAGATTTAAGGAACCACTCTAAAAGGAACTCAGGAGGGATAGTGGATTTTATAAGGCTCTTTCACCTTCTCCACTCTTGGATGTGATCCAAGATGTGGGTAGCCTTGTTTTTCCTAAAGGTAGATAACAAGTCCATTTCGAAAGCATATCAGACCGAAAGATGAAAGTGGCTAAGAAATGCACTAGCCAAGTCCCAGAAACTACTGAAAGCAGCAGAAAGGCAATTCAATATACCATTTTGCTTCGGTACCTGTCAAGGTTCTCTGGAACAGCCTCAACCTAATTGAATCTTCATTCAATGAATTCGAAGAACACCATAAATGGAATGTGGTGGCATGAGCTCCAGGATCTTCACCAACTTTGCCTTCAAAATTAGGGATGTCTGATGGCAATTTAGTGGCAATAGGTGGCGACAAGGGGTCATGAATCACCGGGCCATTCATCAATTTTGACAAATCTGGCAAGTTTAATTTTGCTAGGAATGGAATTTTGGGTCGAACCGGGGAACTAAATGTGCCAACCTAGGGATTAGGGGGACCTGCCCCCAAATTCCCATGGGTAAAAGTGGGGTTGCCCCCTGCCATCAGTTGCGAAGTGGGTAGATTACTCTGAAATGGATTCCATCCATAGGCTATAGGATTATGTGTGGGAGGTGCAATGTAAGAAGTTCGGGCCATCCCCATAGAAATAGGGGTCTGAAAGATAGGAGCTTGTATCCCTCCGTCGTAAACGGAACCGAAATCAGAGTTTGGAAACTTTTCCCATAAGAGGTATTGTTCCCAAACTGCACTCCTACATAGGAAGGTGATGGACCTACATATGGAATGGATGGGGGAATGTGCCCCCCATTCCAAGGAAATCCTTGGACAAACGCTGAGGATCCTACCGGACCGCTCTGGGTAGTATATGGAAAGGAAGAAGGAATGGTAGGTATACTGGGGATCCCAGTAACCATATCACCAGAAGTACCTGCTAGGTTTGAGTGAACTGGTGGTTGAACCACCCAGCTCGATGGAGTCAAAGGTGTAGAAGGTATACTAGATCTAGGGGCACTTACCGGGGGAGGTAGTACCCCTTCAACTAGAACGGCTGAGGTGAACACAAAAGGTATTTCTTCCATAGAATGCATGATCCTACCCACAGGGACACCTAATACAGGTGAATCAAAAGGTCTAACCTAAATGATCATAGGATCGTTTAAATTAGTCAAGGGGGTGTTAAAGTTCCTTGCAAACTCATCAGTATGCAATTCTTCTATCTCAACTGTATCAAGATCAAAACGGTTAGCTATCAGTTTTGGTTCACCAAGAACTTCACTTATCCCTACCGATTCAAATGAACCATCTGTGTCCAATCTCTGCCTTTGGGGTGGAGGTGGAGGCTCCAATGTGATAAGAGGAGGAAGGTTTCTCAACCTTCTTGACCTTCTAATAGGTTGGTCCTCCATAATTAAAAATTTGACAAATCACACCCTAAGGCCAACTAAACATAGGAAAAACCACAGAGCATACACTATAAAAAATCCTAAAGCCTCAAACAATCAAACAAGGGTGAAAGATATACTTTCCTGAAGAAAGCTGATGAATGATTACTTGGCATCCTTGAAGTGGTTCTTAGGCACAAGCAGAGGAATCACCCAACTGTCCTCCTACACTTACAACAAGGGTTACCTTCCAAGCTCGTTCAAGGTGAACCAGAAATAGCCTTCCAGTTTACCTAGGTATGAACCCTGAATGTCAAGAGACTAAAGGCTACCTTAGCTATACCAACACTCTGGGGGGACAGTCGCAAGCCTAACTCGTACTCATGGGCAGGGTAGCTGAGCCCAAAAATATGTCTAGGATAGAATACCCAAATGTGTAAAAGTCCTGATTTACGTTTTGACAAGGATTCGGAGGGTTATCTCCTCTATCCGATGCCTCCACGCGGCCTCGTGCTTGACTCCCTTTTGAGAGGAGATTCCCAGATACAATCGATAAATTCAAGGATTTACCTAAAGAAAAGTCCACTACATCTGAATTTTAAAACTTATGGGAAGTTTACACTTCCTATCGCACAATTCTAGCCTAAGCTAGTAGGTGAAAGGCCCCTAAAAACAAAAAATTATGAGTAAATTTTAATTATTGCGTTCATTTTAAAGGGTTGTTTCTTACTCAGAAGGAAATGGAGTGATGTACTTATGGTGTTTTTGACTCGATAAGAAATAAATAAAAGTAAAGGTGTATTTTTCAAAGAAAATTACCACTATTAAAGAAAACTTCTTTTTTTTGTAAATATATATTGATGAATTAATGCAAATGATAAAAGAAACTAAGCCTGTGTTTTTTGTCGTTTTTTAGATTATTTTTTAAAACTGAAATGAAAACTACTAATGCAAAAACAAATGCAAAAGCTTAACAATATTTTTCTTTTCACTTTTAAACTTGCTCGAACTCTACCATGCACCTAAAATGCACTAAACTTGAGTAAACTTGGATCTAATCAACTGTATAAAACAACAAATTGAAGTAAAACAGGCTAACAGAACCAAGAAACAACCAACAAAGGAAGACTAGGAACCCTAGTTTGGGTGTACACAATGAGAAAAATCACTGTAAACTGATAAAGGCAAGTGACAACCAACCACTATCAAAAGACAGACTAGAAAAACAATGCCGAAGACCCTGATCACTGATCTAGACAGAGAAACTTCACCCTATCACCCAAATAGGCCAAGCTACTTCAACATGCAAACAGAAAATAATCCAAGCAAAAGAAACCTAAGGGCTTTCGAAAAAGCACAAATTCTGGTCACCAAAGTCTTCAGACAAACAACACAGTATTGATAAAGAAAGCCAACTAACAAACAAGAATTACACAAAGAGAGGGACAAGCAAACCCAATCCTAAAAAATCCCTGTTTCCAGTCTTGTACGTGACTGTATATAAGGGCAACTCACGTACTGTACATGACTGTCCAAGAGAGCAGCCCATGTATGGGAACCTCTATACGTGACTGTGGAGAAGAGAAACCCATGTACATGTACAAAATTTTTCTCAAAAACCAAGAAAAATCCACAAGACTTTCAAACACTGTACTAAGTATGAACCAGGATAAAAGACCACACACAAATTTCAAAGGAAAGACTGGTCAAGGGTGACAGAAACAACCCACAGTAGTCTAGGCTCCCCAACGGAGTCACCAGTTCTGTTGTATAGGAATAAACACCTTATAACCGAAGGTATGGGGTTACCAACATACTCAAGAAACTTGCAGGAAATCGACTCTAGAGTGCAGTAAAGAAAACAGGAGGATAGAAAATACTCACCGGATACAAGACGGTTGATATTAGCTTGTCCTCTTCCACTCTGCTTCTCCTCCAAAGCCTTCAGGGATGCTTCTCCTTCACCTATCAAGAGTCAATCTTCCAAATATAAGATGATACATATATATAAATGGGTTAGATAAATCATATACAGAATGCCGAAACATAAATATTTATTAAACCACATTATATGAGAGACATTCAAGACACATATGGAAGAAGGATTCTCTTTATTAACAATAATTAAATAGTTCATATTACAACCCAACGCTTGAGACAAGGACTCCTTTGAGACCAAAGGATTCTGAGTTCCACTGCTCCAAAGAATTATGTATAAACTCCACCAGCATAACTTTGCTCTCCAAGTGTATGTCATTAACACCCTCCCCAAGGCCTGTATTTATACTTGGTGAAATAAGGCAGTTTCGAAGGTTGAGGAGGTTGAGACAGTTAAGGAGATTAAGGTCAAGTTATTAACTAATCTCAAGTAATCGTGTGTTTTTATTTTTAATGTCAAAGGGACATGTACGCGGGTATCAATACTGGCAACTCATGTATGACACGAGAGTTTCTCTAAGGGTAACCCGCCTACATATTTGTACGTGAGATGCAAAAACTGATACTTGCGTACAACACACGAGTTGCATATCTAAAGAGTTGCATACATGACTTGACATATCTAAAGGGTAAAAATAACCAGTTGAATGGATGATGAATGTAGTTCTTAATAAGCCCATCTATAGTGTTTTGGGAAACCCTGAATCCATAAATGTCCTTTTGTGTGCCAACATGAGGAGTGTCGGCACTAAGACAAAGAGGTGCCATTCAGGTGGATAAAAAATACCTTAAGAGTTCTCCCCTCAAACCATGGCTATGAGCTCATATTTATAAGGCTTAATGGATAGGGTAGGTTGAGAGATTAGTGGGTGAGGTGGCCTCTAAGATCCTACGATGAGGAATCCTGAGCTTAACTTATCCACAATAGTAGGGATAAGGGAGGACACAAGGCTTATCATCTAGAAGCCTCTATAAACTTCTTTTTTTTCCTTTTTACCCAGGGTACCGCGTTTCTCCTTCAATGGCAGAGCAGTTCCAGTAAGAAACACTTATGGACTAGGAGCCATAAGCAGTGGCACCGCTTGTGGGAAACAAGAGATAGGTGGTGTGAACAAGGTACTACTCGTAGGAAATAGAGGAAGCATGGTGCACGTAATTTTCATGAAATATTGACAACTAGCATGGGTTTCCACTCCAAGTGCTGGGATTCAGGGCAAGTAGGTATGTCAAAAGTCTTATCACATGATGGTGACAGGATTTTGGTATAATAGGGAGAGATATTACTGATGTATTTATGATTGTAATCAGTTAAATATTATATGTTATTAATTCTCATAAATTTTCAAGTCGAAATACCCAAGATTTATATGTAAAAATGACTTTTAATGAGCAAACAATGACTATTTCCACTCTATTTAGATATATGCCATGGTAATGCTCATTATTTCAAATGGAGGAATGTATATATGATAAATGTATGATGAATGGAATGTAATTAATGTTTATTTCAAGTATAATTTTCAGTAATTAAACATTGGAAGCCATTTTACTAATTTTTATTGCATTGGGAGAAGATTTGGTGCACTTTCCCTGAGGGTCGAAATTGTGATTTGGGTGTTGTTTTGGAAAGAGTCATAACATCCTATATGAAATAAAAAATGATGCATATTAGACTTTAAAATTTTCCCTTACACATCCCCTAGATCTATTTGGAAATTAGATTGGGTTTGGCATCATTTGAGAAGCCATTTCCATTATTTACCTAGGGGGGGGGGGGGGCATTGCAACCCCAAATTGCTAGTAAAGACTCCTACTTTGATCAGAATATAAAACTAGTTTGGAGAAGTGATTGGAGGGTTATAAATAATCTATGAACATAATATTTAAGTATTAATATCATTCATACACACTTTGAGAATATTTGGGAGCATTTGGGCCAATTTGGATACCTAGACATCAAAACTAGTCAAAGGTCGAAATAGGGGAAAAAAGTGAAAAAATTGGTCATTTAATAAAAATTCAAAAAGGGAAATTACAAATTAAATGAATATCTATCTCTCCTCCCTTTTTCTCTCTTTCTATGTCATGCAAACTTGAGAGTGTGAGGTGTGTATAAATGAGGGAGGGTGCCTCCCTATTTATACTAATGAAGTGACTGACCAATACATGACTGAGGCTGACTTGTCTCCATAACATGGCCAAATTATCCTAGAGAGACTCCAAATACACATTACATTATGTTACACTAAGAACTATTTCCCCGACTTACAATGGGGTTGTACCTCAAGTTCTAGACACAATTAAGACATCCCGCAAGGAGGTAAACACATAACCAAGGTGTTAGAATAATCAAACCCATAGTATTACCCACTTAGACATTAATTCATTTATTTTTGTCTTGTTTGCCTAGTTCATGAGTCCCACCATGTGCAAGTTGCTAATTTCCTATCCATAGAGGTCAAACTTGCCATCTTTGACTCATGTAGCGCTTGGGAAAGCCTTAGGAATCAAATCTGCTTTATTCCTGGCCTCCTAGGTGCCCTTCTACTTTTTCTGCTTTATTGACTGCTTTTTCAGTGTTTTAAGGCACATAGGAAAGCAAGACTAGGTGAGGTGAACTTGTTTTCTTGCCCTTTCATACTCCACTCTTTCCTCCATGCAAAAGCATGTATGAGCTGCCATTCCACCACTCATTAGCTTGCCCATGCGCCCTTGCCAATTCGTGAGCCTCATGACAGATTTGGGATCAACTTTTTACACCTATGGGGGATTTGCCTATTTTGGATAAGCCTGCTTTATGCTAGTTTTGGATGCCTTCTTATGCATTCGACCTATTGATGTATTATATATATATATATATAGCAACCTATGTTATTACAGGGTTGGCTATTGTACACTAAGTTAAGATAATTTTGTGTTACAGCTCCATTTTCAGTCTCCATTGTTGACAATTTTGCATGATCAATTGTAATTTGTTGTGAGTGAAATTAATCTATTGCTGGTCAGAATTTCTACATGGTATTAGAGCCATTGTAGGTTGTTACTCTCCTTCAAAAATTATTTTGCAGGTTTGACATCAAGACTGGGAGCCTTCTACTGACAGCCGGGATAGATTTTCTAAAGCTATGGATTCACAGAAAACTATCTTGACTCCCTTCAACTTTTTTGAATGGAAAGCAGAGATGGAGATCTTGTTGAGAGCGAAAGGCCTCTCCAGGGTGACAATGGCAACAGAAGCAGAGCCCAATGCAGCTGCAGAGAATATCAAATGGCACAATCGGAGAGATGAGGCCTATGGCCTCCTATGTCTCAGTATTTCCCGAGACCTCCTTTTCCATCTTGATGGATTAACTTCACCGGATCAAGTATGGGAGAAGCTTTCTGATCTTTTTGGAAACACAGATGAGATGAGGGAACATCAGATCGAAAATGAGCTGATTTCTTTGAGTCCCAGTAGCTTTGAATCCCTGCAGCTATATTTCTCCAAGTTCAAAGCACTAGTTTTGCAGCTGAAGCAGTGTGGTATCGAAAAGAAAGATGATCAGCTCGTATTGGCCATCCTCTCGAAGCTAGGACCTGACTACTCGGTCTTTGTTTTGACCTTATATGCCACAAAAATCACAGATCGAACCTGGAAGATGCCTAGTCTTGCATATTTCATGGAATCTCTCACACAAGAACAAGACAAGCTGGTGATGATGGGCACCATCAAACCTTCCAAAGGCCAAGCTCTGGTTGCTTGAGATTCGAGGGTGGATTCTAAAAGAAAAAAGAAAGCTAAAAATACACCTAAGCAAAGAAGAGACAAGAAGCAGTCTCCGGAGGATCAACAAGGTCCCAAGAAAAATACCCAGAAGAAGAAAAACAAAGGTGAAATGAACAAGTGCTCATACTGTTCGAAGGGCAATCACACTGAAAGCTCTTGTATGAAAAAGTAGATTGATATGTTGACCAATATCCTGGAGAAGAATGGCATCTCCCTTTTAGAAAGCTCAAAGAAGAGAGAAGGAGGATCAAGTTTCGATGACAGAGAGAGAGTTCATGCTCTAGTTGCTGGCACATCAAGCTCACCCAGTTTTATCATAGATTATAGAGCTTCAAGACACATGGTTTCAACTAAGGAGCCCTTCTCCTCACTGGATATGTTGAAAGGACCATCTATTGTACTGGGAGATGACTCTCTCACTGAAAGTAAAGGCAAAGGAAGGATAGAATGTGATCATGGTAACTTCGACAATGTGCTGTATGTCCCTGGTCTCGCCTCCAACCTTCTATAAGTGTACCAGATGACCCAAACTAGGTCTCCTAATAATGTCATATTCTCACCAGATGAATTTGAGATCACAGAAATCTCAAGTGGAAGAATCATTGCAAAAGGAGTAGCGAATCATGCTCAAAAGGTATACATGTTTTCACACTTCCTGCCTTACTCAAACCCCTCTGCTCTTCTTATCCATGCTAATGAAGCTAGCAAGCTACGGCATGAAATATTTGGCCATTTAAATTACAAGTATTTTTCTGATCTTAGTGAGAAAGATATGGTCATAGGGTTTCCCAAGATAAAATTTTCCAAAGGAGTCTGCCAAGGCTGTATCCTAGGAAAACACCCAGAGCAAAAATTTGAGAAAGCCAGCCATGAGAGAACCTCTGCACCCCTCGAACTGATTCAAAGTGATGTTGCTGGCCCATTCCCTCATATGTCCATGAGTCAAGACAAATATGCATTGACCTTTATTGATGATTTTTCCAGGTATTGTTGGGTTCACTTCATGAAACACAAGTCAGAAGTTTTTGGCCTATTCAAAGTCTTCAAGGCTTTGGTTGAAAACCAGTGTGGAAGAAAACTCAAGGTACTCAGGTCTGACAATGGTGGTGAGTATGTCAATACTAAGTTTATTAACTATTGTGCAGATACAGGTATTCAGATGCAGCATTCTATCCCCTACACACCACAGCAGAATGGTGTTGCAGAGAGGAAGAACAGATCACTGAAGGAGATGGCAACATGCATGATGGAGACCAAAACTTTGCCACCAAAGTACTTGGCCGAAGCTATCAATTGTGTAGCCTATATTCAGAATAGGGTGCCTCACAAACAGTTGGATGGCATGACTCCCTTCGAAGCATGGAGTGGGCACAAGCCAGATGTGACCCATTTTAGGATTTTTGGCTCAAAGGCATGGGCTAGAATCCCGACAGAGAAGAGGAAGGCTTTGCAGCCCCAAAGCCAAAAGTGTATTTTTGTTGGATACTCTGAATATTCAAAAGGGTACAAGTTGATAAATTTGAGCACAAACAAAGCCTTCATTGAAAGGTGTGTTCCGTTTGGAGAAGAACCCCTTGCAGATGTGGAAATTGGTGAAGCCTCTTCACCACCTGAACCTCAAGAAGTAAGTAAAGAGTTTTTTGAGCATGCTGATTCTGATTTGTCTGATGGAAATGAGTTTATTGCAGAACAAAACAGCCCCAAAAGGCCTAAATGGGAATCCAAGACACTACATGCAGCAGGACAGTTAGCTGGGGATCCCAATGACCCAAGGAGGACTAGATCTCAATTTGAGAGTGGTCTGTGCATGAAGGATCCTGAGTTTTCTGAAAGATGCTATTTGATGGTGGATTCTGATCCTAAAACATATGAAGAAGCATCAGGAGATCCAATATGGCAAGATGCCATGAATGAGGAGTACAACTCGCTACAGAAGAGCAACACATGGGAGCCAGTGGATCTTCCTCCAGGGAGAAAACTAGTACAGTGTAAGTGGGTCTATAAGACCAAATTTGATACTGATGGTTCACCACTGAAGTACAAGGCTATATTGGTATCTAAAGGCTACTCACAGGTTCATGGCATCAATTACAATGAGACTTTTTCCCCAGTGGCAAATATGGATTCAATCAGGCTAGCTCTAGCCATTGCAGCATCAAGGCAATGGGAGGTACATCATATGGATGTAAAATGTGCCTTTCTGAATGGTGATCTCACTGAGGAGATATATATGCATCAGCCCCAAGGTTTTTCTACTGACCATTCTCTTGTGTGCAGGTTGAGAAAGTCATTGTATGGGCTAAAGAAAGCCCCCGGGGCTTGGTATGCCAAGATAGATAGCTTCTTGCTATCTCTGAATTTTGTTCGGTGCAAATAACATTCGAATGTCTATCTGAAGGTAATTAATGGTTCACTAATGATCATTTTGTTATATGTTGATGACCTCCTCATTACAGGAAGCTCATAGGCTGAGATTTCTTCCCTAAAAGGAGCTATGAACCAAGCCTTCTCCATGACAGATTTGGGGCTCTTAAGTCAATTTCTGGGGCTTGAGATTGCTCAAACCAAAGCTGGAATCAAGGTGCACCAGTCCAAATATGCCTTGGATTTTCTGATCAAATTCAGAATGCAAGATTTCAAAGCAATCAAAACTCCTTTCCTTTCAGGAGTGAAGCTGGAGGAAGATGATTCTCCACCGATGGTAAACAACACTTTGTACAGACAGTTGATTGGATGTTTATTGTATTTGACACATACTCGACCTGATATTTGTTATGCAGTTAGTGTTGCTTATAGATTCATGGATCATCCCCATGAGATCCATTGGAAAGCAGCCAAGAGGATCCTTAGCTTTGTTCAGGGAACAAGGACACATGGGATTTTCTATAAATCCAATTCTGATCTTGAGTTAATTGGTTTTACTAACAGTGATTGGGCAGGTGATAGCACAGACAGGAAGTCCACTTCAGGTGATGTGTTCATGCTTATAGAAGGGCCAATCAGCTGGTCAAGCAAGAAACAGAGTGCCATTGCACTCTCATCTACAGAAGCTGAATACAGAGGAGTTGTCAATGCAGCAACTCAGTGT
>LPNX010332061.1:40550-67109 GCA_001517045.1 Pseudotsuga menziesii
TTATGAGCTGCCATTCCACCACTCATTAGCTTGCCCATGCACCCTTTCCAATTCGTGAGCCTCATGATAGATTTGGGATCAGCTTTTTACACCTATGGGGGATTTGCCTATTTTGGATAATCCTGCTTTATGCTAGTTTTGGATGCCTCCTTATGCATTCAACATTTTGATGTATTCTATATATACAACAACCTATTTTATTACAGGGTTGGCTATTGTACACTGAGTTAATATAATTTTGTGTTACAGCTCCATTTTCAGTCTCCATTGTTGACAATTTTGCATGATCAATTGTAATTTGTTGTGAGTGAAATTAATCTATTACTGGTCAGAATTTCTACACAAGTGGGGTACAACAACATACAATGATAATATACATCAAAATATCTTCCAAAATTACAAATACATCAACACTCCATATTAACTAGGAATATATTCTTTCTCTTCCACAATCATCAACATATCTGGTCAAGTCTTCATCGTGGAGTCATCATCAAGGAGTCATAGAGTCATCTTCATAGTTGTTTCCATCATCATATTATTATTGATCATCGAATGGTACTATATTTCATCGAAAGTTTCTACAGAGCTAGCCCTTTTTCATGCTAGGTGTAGACCTAGTACTCAACTAGATCTTCATCACATCTCTAGAAATCCATCACATAGGAACTTTCCAAGACCTTTTTTACATTTCCATGACAATAACCTATGTCTTCTAGCTTCATCTTATCGTATCTAGATCATCTCTTTCTTTCTTGCATAAAACAAAATAGAGGACACAAAGCATCCATGGTCAACCTGTGTTCTACAAGTAAAGGAGAACCACTTAGGTGCACCTCACGTCATTCATGACCTAAATGTCTCAACATGGGAAAACAAACATATATAGATATATATATATATATATATATATATGTAAGGAATAATTACAACCAAACAGCCTGCTACATCAGGAATTTTACGTTCTAATTCAACCTCAAGGACTTATTACATCTGAACAACCTGTGTCCAATATATTTTTTGTTAATACAACCTTTGAGGTGTATTACATCTGAGTAACCTGCGTACCATGCCAGGAATCCTTTTACACTCGGACAACCCATAGGACTTATTACATTCATGTAACCTACGTACCACACTAGGGATCATATTTACACTCGAATAACCTATCTTAGGAATGACCACGTCCAAGGATAACCTGTGAGCTTCGCCAGGACTGATTACATCTGAGGACAACCTATAATACTGATTACATCTGAGCATCCTATTTCACCAGTATTTTTCCCGCTCGGACAAGTTGTCTCATTTCCCATGTGAGATATTATGCATTAGTAATTTCTAGTTTAGAAACATATTAGGGTTGATTACATCCAAGGATAACTTGTGAGATTCACTAGGAATTATTACATCCAAGGATAATCTATAGGACTGATTTCATCTAAGCAACCTACAATATTCGCAAGGATGTTATGCTCAGACAACCAGTCTCTCCATCTATGCTAGAATGCATCACCCCCTCTTTAGAAAGGTCTAGATTTGGATCACACCAAGTCTTTCTCTGAAGTACTAGAACTTCACTATGGATAGAGGGTTGGTCAACACATCGACTATCTGATCGATTGTTGACACGTGCTAGAGCTTCACTACTCCTCTCTACACCATATCCTTGATATAGTGGAACTTTATCTTGATATGCTTTGACCTGTCATGGAACATAAGGTTTTCTGACAGCTTCACGCAACTCTGATTGTTGCAGAAAATGCAAGTCACATCAAACTAGAGATCAAACGACTCAAACCGTAGCTTTCGAAGCCATGGTAACTCACAACTAGTTGAGCAAGTGGCAACATACTCTTCCTTAGTGGTACCTAGTGCCACACATGATTTCTACCTGTTGAACTAGAATATCACTCTAGATCGCAAACTAAAGCAACAACCTAAGGTGATATTCTTGCCAGTGGCTCTACCTGCCCAATATGAATCAACATAACCATGTAGGTTAATCTTCTGATTTGCATCATATTTGAGCCCGTAATCCAATGTACCTTTTAGGTACCTCATTACATTCTTTGCAACTATCAGGTGAACATGCCTTGGATCCGTCATAAATTGGCTCAGTTTGTTCACCATGAAGCATATTTCTAGTCTCATATTTATCATATACATCAATGAGCCAATCATATGACGATACATTGTGGCATCAACCGACTCAGATGAAGCATCAGTCAGAAGCTTCAGGTTATATGCCGTAGGTGTCGCTATTGCTTTCCAGTCCAACATTTTGAATCTCTTCAGAATATCCTCTACATAATTTCCTTGACCAAGGAATATCCCATCTACACTCTGCCACACCTCCATGCCTAAGAATTAGTACATCATACCTAGGTATTTTATCTCAAACTCTATAGCAAGTCTCCTCCTTGCATCTTTAATGAGTTCCTCTTCACCTATTAGAAAAAAGTCATCAACGTATAACATGAGTATCATTGGTATTCCATATTAAACCTTGAAGTAAAGGTTAGAATCCAATTTAATCTTGGTAAATCCTAATCTTGTCATGAATCTATTCATCATGTCGTACCATGTCATTGGTGCTTGTTTCAATCCATACAAGTCCTTCTTCAATTTGCACACATGGTTCTTCTTGTCATGTGTCCTGAATCCTAGTGGTTGTTCCATGTATACTTCCTCCTCAACTATACCATTCAAGAAATATGTCTTGACATCAATATAGTGTATTTTCCATTTCATAATTGCTTCTAATGCAAGTATGATCCTAATGGAAGTGTACCTTGCCACATGTGCAAATGTATATTCGTAATATATGCCTTCTTTTTGTGAGAAACCTCATGCTAGGAATCTTTCCTTGTATTTCTCGATGCTATCATCTGCAACATGCTTGATCTTGTAGATCCATTTTAAATTCACGAAATACTTCTTATCCAGTCTCGAAACTATCTCCTAGAGATCATTCTTCATGATAAACTAATATTCCTTGATCATAGCAGCCTTCCACTATTTATTTTCGGTATCCTCTTCATAGGTGGGAGGTTCTTTATCAATGATGTCACACAACAAATATACATATCTATTGCAGGTATTTTCCTTTTTTCTCTCTCTATATGCAGTTCTTCTAGACTTCCATACCTTTTAGCTTCTCGTATGAGCTCACGTGCCCATTTTGGTTTCCTCTTGTAGTGGTTATTCTCAAGGAATGCCTCTATCGGCTCTTGTGGATATGTCATGTCATGATATTCATGGTCCTCTAGAATTGCTTCTCTAATTTCCATATCTTGGATTCTTGTCTCTTCAGGTTCCTTGACCTCCTGAGTAGGTGTGCTCCTGGATATGAAGTATGTCAAGTCTTCATCAAAGGTTACATATCTACTAATGTTAATCTTCGTGAATCATGGGAAGTAAATTCGATAGGCCTCTGATGTATCACTGTATCCTACGAATATACCCATGCTTCTAGAAGGATTAATCTTGGTCCTCTTCTTCTTTGGGATATGTATGTACACCAGCAAACCAAATATCCTCAGATGGATGAATTCTGATTTCTCTCCTAAGAAATCATATTCAGGATTTTTGTTGTCAAGTACTTGATGAGGAGTATGGTTCTATACATACATTGTTTTTCTTGCTGCCTCCACCCAAAGGTGCATAGGAATATCTTGTTCATGCAATAGAGCTCTTGTTGCTTCCATGATGGTTCAGTTCTTTCGTTCTGCAACCCCATTCTATTGAGGATTTTATGGAGTGATCAAATCCCTCTTAATATCGGAATCTCTATAAATTTCCTTGAATTCTTTCGAAGTGAATTCTATACTATTATCTAACTATAGAGTCTTGATATTCCTATCGATTTGGTTCTTGACCAAGTTTTTATATTCCTTGAACTTACTGAAAACCTCACTTTTCCCTTTCAAAAAATATATCCAGGTTTTACATGAGAAATCATCTATAAAGGTAACATAGTACACATACCCTATTAATGGAGTATAAGACATGGGTCCACATACATCTGAGTGTACTATCTCCAGTATTAATTTAGACTATATCTCACTACTAGGAAATGTCTTCTTCGCATTCTTTCCTTGCACACATCCTTTTCAAATTTCTTCATGCTTTGCTTGGATCTATGGTAGTCCTAAGATTTCTTTGGTTTCCATCAGTAGTGCTTTGTAGTGCACATGTGCAATCCTTCTGTTTCATAGTTCACTTGGTTCAATTGATTCATGAACCAGTGCTTATTCAGGTTGTCCCTTTACCTTGTACAAGCCTTCTTCTTCTTCTCCAATCACTGTTGCATCCTCTAGGCCACATCAATACTTTCCCATAGATAAAAGAAACCTTAATTCCTTTTGCATCTAGTGCAGAAATGGAGTGAATATTCTTGTTTAATGCTGGAACATACAACACATCCTTCATCTTTAAGGATTTCCCGAAGTCAAGCTTATAGGAAGCTTCTCCACTCCCTTTTATGGGGTATTGATAATCATCCCCAAGTTTCACCTTCTGAGGTGACTCATGTTCAGACATATTAACAAATGATTCATTGTATCCCATCATATGTTTCAGAATATCCACTATGAACAAGCCAATCATTACTTCCATGTGAGATAGTGGTAGAAAGTGTTGATATTAGCACATATCTTCATATGAATCATCCTTCTCTCATTTGAATATTTTGTTTATTGGTTCATCATCTTTGGGAATATGAGCATGGTGTCTCTTCTTCCTAATGGGACAATCGCTTGCAAAGTGTCCATTTTCATCAAAAGTATAACATCAAACATTTGAAGTATCTCTCTTGGTCTTCTTTTGTTTCTTATCCTTCTTCTCCTTCTTCTTCAAGTTATTCCTAGTGTGAACTGCGAGATCCTGATCTTCAGTTGCTACCATCTTCTCTTCTCTTGTCACGAGTCTAGCTTCTTCTTGTGCAAATTATTCTCATAGTCTGCGAAAAGATATTGGTACAACCATATCCTATTGGACAGTTACGAAGCAAGTCTGACTTCCATGATGAATAATAAAAAATGATATATTGATAGGTGATGGCTACAATATTACAATGAAGCTCTCCTTTATAAGGCTTGAGCATGCATAGTGAAGGGTTACGCCCTTTCACTAGTAAACCAATAATCTATTTATTTATAAATAATAATATTATTTAAATATTCACAACATTTCCTTCCTCTTAGGAAATCTTTGTCCTCAAAGATTAAGTATTTTCCTAATATCGCCCTTAATTCTAATTGTGTGTCGGTATTAGAATCAAATGAGATTTCTTGTACAGATACTTGCACTTCTTTTCCATTGATGATTTATCACTGTATTGTCTTACTATTCCTACATTTATTGCCTAGGTTCCAATCATCACCACATCAACGACATGTGTTTTTCTTCTTTTTTCTATTATCAGAGTAAATGTTAGATGTTTTCGACATATTTCCAATTTCATAGGCATATGATTGAGGTTTGTGGCATTGATGACCGAGTGACCAATTACCTTCACAGTACCTACATCGTGTGTCTTTTTCTTGTTGATAATGGTTATCATCTCTTGTTTTTATTCCTTCGAATTTGTGCTCTGCGACTTTTGCTTTATGTCTTGCAACTTATATGTTAGGTATTTCATGCATCTTTAATTATTTTTGGAGGTATGGTTTAAGACCTCCAAAATAGGTTTTGAGTCTTTGTTTGTAAGAAAACCCAAATACTCGTGTCAATAAGGATTCCCACTGATGTGTGAATTCCTCAAAATTTCTGACCTATTGTAATTTGGTAAGTTTACTAAAACAATCATCTTCTCTGATCCCTTGAAACCTATTAAAAAAATCATTTTTTAACAAGTTCTAGGTGTAGGAAAAATTGTCTCTCTTCCACCATTAGTACCAATTATAGGCATACCCTTCCATATGCATTGACGCATATTTCAACTTCTCCTCGTTAGATTGAATATTGTAAATTTTGAAGTATTCTTCCTCTTTGTTTAACCATGCAACACATTGGTCTTTAGTTCCATTGTATTTCGAAAACTATATTTTTTCCTTAGGTGGGTACCCTATGGAAGGATGACACTGGTTTCCTTTTTCTTTACAGTTTGATAGTGGCTCAAAGCTATTGGATGATGCAAGTGAAATATTTGAACTGCTTCATTGTTGACAGTGATTTTTATCCTTTCCATTCTCTACTATCTTACTGATAGCATCTATTTTGTTGTTTAATCGTGCCTCCATATCTGGAAGTATTTTTGTTTATATCTCTTGTTTAAGCACTGCATTGTTAATATTTATTTATTTTTCCAAATATTCTTGATTCTTGGGGAGTGTTTCCTATGTAGAAACATGAAATGAGGCATCTAACATGTCTAGACTGCTGACATTGTCTGTACTAGGAATTAGTTTTTGTAACATCTCCCATTAATGTATTATGGTTCTACGTCATGGTGCTAAAGTTCTGTGTTATGGTGTTTATATCTTAAGTCATGGTACTCATTTTGTCATCCAAGTCTTTTTGTTTCTCATTCAAGATGTCCATTTTTTCATCCAACCTTCTTTCTAGTACCAAAACAACTTCGTCTTTGATTTCTTTCTTAAGCACTGTATTGTTATTTTTTATCTCTTCCTTTAATCTTTTTTGGTTAGCGACGAGGGACTTGATGTCCTTCTCCATTTTTTTTATTTGGTCTTTTAGTTCTGCCATGGTCTTGGTCCTTATATGCAAAGGTGTGTACTTCAACGCTATTTTGAATTATGGAGTGAAAGGAAAAAATAAATAAATAAAAATATATATAATAAAATTATTATATTATATATTTTGATTTATTATAAAGTTGGGGACTAAATTTCTTTTTAATAAAATAATTATTATCATATTATGATTATATATAATATTTAGTTTTTATTAAAAATCATTTTTTTCACGCTTTAGGGTTTGTGTGAGGGAAATTCCTAAGGTGCTTCCCGTGGAGATGATGGGAGGAGGATGGGGAAATGATCAGGTGGATCTGCAGTGGGGAACATGTGGGGATTGCGGCTAGTTGGTAGGAAGTGCATAGAAGGAGGGCATGGGTACAAGGAAGTATGAGAGTGTGGGTGGCAGTTTGCAGGAAAGAAATCGAAGGATGAAGAGCTATGGGAGGGAAGGGTTCCGTAGGTGGTAGACATAGGGAGGGTGGCATCGAGAGGCTGTGGATGATGGGGTTAACATGAATGAAGATGAACTAATGGAGGTAGGAACAAAATTGTGGAGTTAGGGGATAGGAATCATGCAGAGAAGAAATGCAGGTGGAGAGGGTGCAGCGGGGGGAAGATGGAGCAACAGAGTGGGTGAATGCATGTCGAAGTGTGATGAGGAAGAGTAGCAATGAGAAGGTGTAGAGGATGTTGAAAGGGAGTGCAGCAGAGAGAGGAGCCTGAAGTGGGGAGATAAACACATGAGGAAATACAGAGAATGAGTGAGGTAGATGGGGGAAAGAGGTGAGTGAGAAATATTAAGAAAGTGAATGGAGAGAATGAGGAGTAGCAGGGTGAATTGGGAGTGAATGAGTGAAATTCGATCTCACAATAGGAGGAGTGAATCCACTTTGATAGCAAATGGTACAATAGTATCTGGTTGGATATTTACGAAGGAACCCTTAATTCCATGATGAATAATAAAAAATGATATATTGATAGATGATGGCTAAAATATTACAATGAAGCTCTCCTTTATAAGGATTGAGCATGCATAGTGAAGGGTTATGCCCTTTCACTAGTAACTAATAATCTATTTATTTCTAAATATTAATATTATTTAAATATCCACAACATAGATCAGCCTCCTTCTTGGACAAATTTCTTTAATGAATGAGTCCCATGATCTAGGGATGCCATTATAGGCAGTCATCACAATTTATCCTTCTTCGACATTCTCTTCAACCAGTTCAAGTCATTAGAGGAAATTTCAACTCAAAATGGGCCTTTTAACTTTAACTCAAATTCCATGTCATCATGTGTTATCCAATGAAATTGCTTTAAATTTGAAATACCGTATATGTCTTAAACACCTTTTTAATATAAATTTGGGGATACGCATTATAAAAAAAACTACTTTTTTTGTTTGTATTTTTGACATATCTCCCCGTGTTTTTAGTCAAATTTCGATCAGGAGAGCTCATTGGATGCGGAATTAAATTCCAAATCCAATGATTACCCACTCCGCATACTTTTGATGGACCCCGCCACCCCAAAAACAAGAAATACCTGAAAACACGTGATGATGACATCATCATCACATTTTTTCAGGTATTTCTTGTTTTTGGGGTGGCGGGGTCCGTCAAAAGTATGCTGAGTGGGTACTCGTTGGATTCAGAATTTAATTCCACATCCAACAAGCTCTCCCAATTGAAATTTGAGTAAAAACATGGGGAGATATGTCGAAAATACAAGCAAAAAAGTAGTTTTTTTCTTTTCTTCCTCCAAAATTAATAAATATTATTTTATTATTTTAACTATTATTTTATTCATTTTTTTAGGAGGCCCATTTTGAGTTGAAATTTCCTCTAATGTGTTCTTTGATTTGAGAAACCTTTGTGAAGTAATATTGTATAGTCTTGTATTTCTGTATCTTCACATTCTTCAATTGGTTCCTCAAGGTCATCTTCCAGTTGATGTTCCTTTTTTCCTTCAAACATATTTGTCAAAGCATGATACACTTCCTTTGGTGTCTTCAATGAAGACACATGGGGGATGAGGTGATCCTTAATATAATCTACAATGATTCTATTATCCTTATCCATGCTTGTCTTATGAGCATCCTTAGCCTCATATTCCTATGTTTCTAGAACTTCTTGAGTGATGCACTAATCCAAATCATTCTCTTCAAGGATCGAGGAGATTATGTACTTCCATGCTCGAAAGTTATCATCCCCTCCAAGTGTGCTCTCAAGTTGAGTATGGTGAGTTATATTTTCAAATGAGAACCTAAAATGGAAATATAAAATATTTATATCTTATCGATTTGAGTTGTCCAAACTAGTTCTAGAGTTGGTTGACCCATGATTTGTTAGAGAAACCCTAATTTTCCAAACTTGGATTTTGGAAATCCTGTTTGAACATAAATATGCACCTTCTTGAGGTGATTTTCTTAGCTAGGTCATTTTCTGAAGACTAAAGTGGGAAGGCTCTGGAACTTGATTCCCTAGTTTCTCCCGGCACTAGTGATAGGGTCAAAAATGAAACTACTTCCACCAAAAGATGCGCCCTACTAAGGCGAGTTAGTATAGCCCTATTTTCTTGATGATTTGTGGAGAGAACACCTTGAACTAGGAATCCTAGTTTCCACAGCTGTACAATGCCTTCTTTCAGAGAGGCTCTGATACCATGTTAGTTTTTCTTAGATCTACTTAGCTTAATTAGGACCTTTGTCTAAAAGAATAACAAGTATAGCTAGATGCATAAGATAAGAGATACACACGACACAAATATTTTCATCGAGGAAACCATAAATGGAGAAAACCCTACAAACTTCTTCAGAATAGTAATATGATCTAAACCAATAATAAGAAGTATTCATTAGCTATCTATCTATCCTTCATTTGTCTCTCTTTCTCTCTCATGCAAACTTCAGAGTGTGAGGTGTGTATAAATGAGGGAGGGTGCCTCCCTATTTATACTAATAAAGTGAATGACAAAATTCATGACTAGGGCTTACTTATTTCCCTAATAGGTCCAACTTCTCCTAGAGAGAATCCAAATAGAAATTGCATGATGTTACACTGGGGACTATTGCCCCAACTTACAACAGAAGCTGTACCTCAAGGTGTATACACAATTAAAACATCCCAGTAAGGAGGTAAACACATCCCCAATGGGGGAAAAACAACATACAATGATAATATACATTAGAATATATTTCAAAGTTGAAAATACATCAACAACAATACTTTAGTCTACCCAATTTCAAAAACTACAACTTCTATGGATTTTGTCCAACTAACATTGTTTGTGTACTCTATTTTTTCTATCACACGAGTATAAATCATTGTAAGATTGTGCAATATGGTTTGGTAGGGATATTAGTGATAGTTATCAGGATTCATATGTTAGCATTATTAATTCTTACAAAGTATGGATGCAATGGAAGAAGAAAAAAGGAGCATCAAAGGACCTCATGGTATTGTATAAAAACTATTTGAATAGAAACCAACAATAGGTTGTTGCTAAAGAAAAAATATGATGATAGATGTAAGTAACATCATATGGGGATGATCACAAAGTCTAGGATTGACAAGAGAGAGAATAAGAATAAATGAGAAGGGACTTGCAATAGTTAAGGTGCAATTAGAGAAGATGAGGCATAATGTGCAGAGTGGAATGGATGTTACTATGGATATAATTTGATGGGTTCATACCTCAAAAAGTTATTTTTATGATGGAATATTTGTTTATGTTTCCTAAATTAATGGATCACCCTAAATATAAGACAATCTTTTTTTATCTGCTACTCTATCTCACTAGACATGGTTATAGTGTAAACATGGAACCATTTTATTATGTTATTACATTTTCCATATAAAACATTAAGTTTCTAAAGGATCAGATGATCTTTATTTTCTTATAGATTTGACCTTATAATGATGTGATAATGCCTAGTTTATACCTTTCAAACATTATCTAGATCTATTTATATCATGGATCATTGGTCACATACCATAACATGTATATTTGCATAAAAAGTATGGTATATACAATTGATCAATTTCATTAATTATTTATGTGATGATTTTAAGTAATATTTAAAACTTCCATGAATTTTTTTAGAGTTTTGGATTCTCTCTTTCCGACATTATTGGGTTTCTAAAATTTTCATATAGATATTTGAAAACATTGAATAAATTGTTGTGTTTGAAATTCAGGTGTGGAAGTTCATAAAAACATTTCCTGATAGATAGTTATCTAGATAGTCATTAAGATGGGTTTAAAAGATTTATGCATATAATTTTACAATATTGAATAAGTTGTTGTGCTTGCAGTTAAGGTGTGCAAGTTCTTAGAAACAATGTATCCTACATATCCATCATTAAGATGATGAATGAGTGTCAAATATTAGTCATTAACATCATCATAGAGGGTGATACAATTGTATATAAACGTTTTTTGTAAAATCCAGTAAGATGTTATTTTATTTTTGTACTATATTGGGGATCAATATAACTGTGGTGCACATTATTTGATTTTGTAAGAAAGTTGTGTCTAATATGTCACAAATATGTACATATATATCAAAGCATGCCTCCATATTTGGTTTCCCTTAACTATTCCACACTCTCAAAGCTGTGAAAACATGCCTGCCTCATTGGGAAACCATGCCATAAAGAAAAAAAAAATCTATTAGTATTTTTGACATAATATAAACTACTAAAACTATCCATGTAATAAGTTATATAACCTCGATAATGTATCAAAACAATAAACAAGAATTAGTGAACTTGCTAATCTTGGCCATGGGGAAGTTGTGTAGGATGCACACCTACAACACTCTAATGAGTAGTAGCCTAAAAGGATGCAACCTGAGGTTTATTTTTCGAAGGAAGTTCAAAGGTTTCCCCCATCCTTTGGGCTATCAAATTGACCACCTTCATGAGGTGAGCATTCTACTCCTCTACTCCTCCATGGTTTCCATTCTCTACTTCAACTGGTGACAATTATCGTCGTTTGGAAGTATTCCAAAGGATAACATTATTTTGATATGCCAATACAACTCCAACACCCTGTATAAATGGGAATTTCTATATTTGTTGCATACCAAATATGGAATAATCCACCGTAATGGCTTAACTACATTGTCATCCTCCTAATAAGCCCTAGTAAATTTTACTTCATCTTCCATAACAAACATTGATATTTGTAGTTCCTTCAAAACCTCAAACATTGTATAAGTATGCAACTTCCATCACTTCCTTGACATCCTGCATTGATCCAGTAAGATAAGGGATAACTTTCCCACTGTAGGGTGCCATTACAATAGGGAGACCTAAATTCTCGATCAACACTATGATTTATATCTTTTCTTTAGAGAGAGTGATTCCATAATTAAAGTACCAAGATGCATCCTCACCAATTTATCCTATCACAAATCATGATTGCAGTCTATCTCAAGCGATTAATCTTTATTGTGTGCTTTGATCCGAAAACAAGATCTTTTCTACTCTATGACGTTAACATGAATTGCATAAAGAGCATGAACGAAGCTCACAAATCCATAAGAATAGAACCAAATAGCATAGACAACATGCACATAAAGAAAACAAGTTGATAACGGAGTTCGTCCCGGATGGACTATGTCTCCGGGCCTGCTTCTCAATAGGAGGGCCGATCTATAATCTCAGCATAAGGCAAAATACATGGCAATAATACAATGATACCTTGGCGACAATGTTCAGGAAGAGAACCGCTGCCCAAAACACAACAAGACTGCTCCCAGCAACTTTGAAGCCTGAAGACGGTGTAAAATGAGTATAAACACTCGTACCTTCCTCCTACAAAGCTACGCAATCTCCCTTCTCTCCTTTAGCTACAAAGTCTCCACTCCAAAGCATGAGTGGAAAATGGCAAATGAAGGGGTTTATATAGGTTGGATTTCCCTTCTTCATATGACTCTCATGGATTCCTTTGGTTGCAACTAATTTGCCTATCTTGGCCTTGGTTACAACTTCTTTACAAATATGGCATGTTTGTTTTTGGTTACAACCATGCATTAACTTCATAACAACTCAAGGAATAAAATAAATGAGTAATATCTGAGTAATTTTTCCACTCACTTCAAATATTAATCATTTTACAATTTCTCATGAGTAAAGGCATGAATGTCCTAAAACTCATTTCAAGCATAAATGCATGCATGCTAGTCATCATGCCACTTCATCATGCCATGTCACCATGCCACATCACCATGCCATGTCATCATGCCACATCACCATGCCATGTCATCATGCCATGTCATCATGCCACATCACCATGCCATGTCAGCATGCCACATCATCATGACACATTATCATGCCATGTCAGCATGCCACATCATCATGCCATGTCATCATGTTTGTACAGTATGGATTCCACGTGTCACCCTGTCAGTGGTGCCACATGGCACCTCTTTTTTCCAAATTTGCCTGTTGACCTTATAGAACAGAACGCGATAAATGTCTCATACGGAGTCCATTTGAGGTGAAACGAACATTGTTGGAATCCTCTTGACGAGCCCTTCGATCTGGTTCTAGTTTTTCTGAGATTGGAGGACTTCAAAAAAATTTCCTTCTTGGATCCTCTTGGATCATTCCTCCCCACTAAGAAGCTTTTGGCCTCCAAAAGCCTTTACTAATCAGCTGGTAGGTGTGGGAATTGCTCCCTCACTTTCCCCTTCTCAATCCACTTGGCTTTGCTTGCATGAGTGCCTTTGATTCCCACTCGAAGATAATCAACATCACCTCTGCGAGAAGTCCTTATCCTTCTATCCAAGATGGCATCTTCCTTTAGCTCATCCATGTACTCAGGAGAAAATTCATCAACTGATGGCAATGAGACATTCTCCTTTTCATCCATGATCATGGGAGGATCATAGAGTTTCAAGTTCTCCACATTCACCACTGATTAGATCTTCATGTATGGCGGTAGCTCTAAGCGAAAAGCATTCATCCCAATGTTCTCCAAGATGGTGAACGGACCATATCTAACAGGCTTGAGCTTCTTGCCTTCTCCTTTCATCCTGTCCTTGTTGATGTGAAGCCATACTTGATCTCCCACCTGAAACTGATGATCAACTCTATGATTGTCATGGTGAGCCTTGTACTAGGCTTGACTCTTCTCCAACTTCTCTTGCACTGCTTGATGTAGCTATTGAACTCTCTGAATGAACTTGCAGGCTTTGTACTCATACTTGGAAGCGCTTGACTCAGACTCTCTCCCATAAGTCAAGTCCAATGGAGTCTTTGGAAAGCACCCAAAGCATGTCTCAAATGGCGAGCTTTGAGTGGAAGAATGCATAGCCCTGTTGTAGGCATGCTACACATACTGGATCTGTTCATCCCATAACTTAGGATGCTTGTTGCAATAGCCTCGAAGAAAATGGACAACTATCCTGTTGACTACCTCTGTCTGTCCATTAGTCTATGGATGGAAAGAGGTGCTCCTCTTCAGCTTGGTGTCCATCATAAACCATAATTTTTTCCAAAACTCTCCAAGGAATTAGGAGTCTCTATTCGAGATAATGGACATAGGAAGTCCAAAGTGAACCCATACATGCTGAAAGAAAAGAGAAGCAGCCTGCTCTGCAGTGACTTGCTTTTTACATGGCATAAGAATACACATCTTGCTAAACCTATCCACGACCACATACAAGTAGTCATGACCCCTCCTAGACATAGGCAAACCCCCCACAAAATCCATGGAAATTCTTTCCCAAGGATGGGAAGGAACAGGAAGTGGTGACTACAGCCCCAATTTTCTATTAGTGGGATTACAAGTGGAGCACATCACACACCCCTTTACATATTTTGTTACAATGTATTTCATGCAAGGCCAATACACAAGTCTTTGCAAATGAGCCAAAGTATTACCTACCCCAAAATTCCCTGATACAAGAGAAGTATGAGCTTCTCGTATTACATGGACTCTTTCACTGATAGGAACACATAACTTGCCCAAATGATAGAGCAACTTTCACTGCAAATAGTAGTATTCCACCTGTGTGCCATTGGTTAGTTTCTCATAAATCTCCTTGAAATCATCATCAGTAGCATACTGCTCAATATAACTTTCATGCGATAAAGAAGCATTTTTCAAGACAATAGATGCAACAATAGGAGGTCTAGAAAGCATATCTGCCACTTTGTTACTAGTACCCTTCTTGTACTTGGTAACTGCGGACAACCTGTACATGCCCACATTAGGAAGAGGGGAATCCTGTTGGAGATGAATCTCATGCCGAATCTCCCTTTTGGGAGACAAACCTGTAGGTTCCTAAAATATTTCATCATAGTTAGCCACAATATCAATCTTAGCCTTTTTATGAGAAGGATCACAACCTTTGAAAGCATCGGATTCTTTAGCATCTTTTGCTCTCACAACCATGAGCATGTATCTCTTATTAGTGTTGATGAGTCTCTTAATCTGTCCTGCACTAACAAGATAGGTGTTAGCCTTCATACTGTGAGCTCTCACAATGTACTCCACCCCATTTTTGGTGAGATGGTACTTGTTCTCATGAAGGAAGAATACCTGCTTTTCGTTCATACAAGTATGGTCTTCCCAATACGATACCACAGATGTCAAGAGGAACAACCTCTAAGTCCACCTCATCGATCAACTTTGAAGCAATAGCAAACCTTAACCTGCATTGCTTAGTCACCTGTAGCTTAGCATTATCACATACCCATACAAGAGGATAAGGCTTGGGGTGAGGTTTAGTCTATATGCCCAACTTCTTAACAACTGATTCTGAGATCAAATTTACTTGAGAACCCGGATCAAATAATGTTTCAATATTTGTATGCTTAGACACAACTCTAATGTGAAACAACTCACTTCTTCTTTTATCATTTTCTTTAGAAACATGAGTAGAACTTGAACCAGTATGAGGAGTTTTGTTACCTTGCATTCCCACGGCTGTAATCATGGTTTCGTCACCTGAGTCGGAACCCAAATCTCGTTGCGCTGTTGCAACGGTCTTTTTCTTCTTTTTGCTTCCATAATGCTTTGGCCTCTGTTCAGGATGCAACTTCCAACAACTTTCTTCATCATGCCCATTAGTGTCGTAATGGTTGCAATGGAGTTTTCCTCCTTCCTTCTTGGCAGTAGCTATCTTCTTGCTCTTGTCCTTATTTTTGGACTTGTAGTTATTGTTGGGCTTGAAAGGCTTTTTCGAATGATCTTCTTGCAAATTCTTCCCCCTGCTCTCAAGATGAGTAGCCTGAAAACTTGCTTCATCCACACTAGTAGGATTCAACAACAGCAAAGTATGGTGTAGATAATGATGAAGAGCACCAATGTACTTCAAAAGAGTGTCAGGAGAATCTAAAGAAATATTCAACTCTAGAGCTTTCTTTCTAAATTCTTCAGTAAAATTCTGAACACTCTGACCCTTGCCTTGTCTAAAACTTTGCCAATCCATCATAGCCTTTTGAACATAACCCAATGGATAAAATTGCTTACGTAAAGAAGAAATGAATGCAGACCACGATGAGAGAAGATTACCCATTTGTTTGCTACCTTGCTGAAGCTTGCTTTCCCACCATACAAGTGTCGTGCCTATCAGCTGAAGTGAAGCCAACTGAATCTTCACATCTTCTTCTTTGATCTGCTGGACTTGGCATTCAATTTTCCTTATCCAATTGTTCAACTTCTCTGCATTCGCTTCCCCATTGAACATGGGCAAATCAAACTTCACATCAAGCTTCAACAAGGGCTTCTTTTGAGGATCTTTGTGAGGAACCTTGGAATGTTGAGAATGAGATGAGGAAGAAGCACTTGAACTTGTGCTTGAAGTTGAAGGTGAAGAGGGAGGCTCAGGAGGTGCTTCACCACCTCCTCTGTGGTTAACTGAAGCGTTGCCTTCGTCCTTCACTTCTTTGTCTTCCTTCTTTACTTCACTACCTTTTCTTTCTTTTGCCATGCATTCTTCATAGTCTGCAAACAACTTGTCTACCTTGTTGGCCATCATGTAGAAGACCTTGTGAAAGTTTTTTTCCATCTCGATGTGGGCATCATTAGCATCCATCTTCCTCCTTTGGTGTGCATGTCCGATCTTGGAATTGTAAGGCTCTAATGTACCCTCACCAACTTGCAGTTTATCCCTCGTGGGCATCCACACTCACAATCCAACATCAAATAGTCCTACTCTGATACCGCATGATCCGAAAATAAGATCTTTGCTACTTTATGACGTTAACATGAATTGCATAAAGAGCATGAACGAAGCTCACAAATCCATAAGAAGAGAACCAAACAGCATAGACAACACGCACATAAAGACAACAAATTGATAATGGAGTTCGTCCAGGATGGACTACATCTCCAGGACTGCTTCTCAATAGGAGGGCTGATCTATAATCTCAGCATAAGGCAAAATACATGGCAATGATACAATGATACCTTGGAAATAATGTTCAGGAAGAGAACCGTTGCCCAAAACACAACAAGACTGCTTCCAGCAACTCCGAAGCCTGAAGATAGTGTAAAATGAGAATAAACACTCATACCTTCCTCCTGTAGAGCTACGCAATCTCCCTTCTCTCCTTTAGCTACAAAGTCTCCACTCCAAAGCATGAGTGGGAAAGCGAAAATGAAGGGGTTTATATAGGTTGGCTTTCCCTTCTTCACGTGACTCTCATGGATTCCTTTGGTTGCAACTAATTTTCCTATCTTTGCCTTGGTTACAACTTCTATACAAATATGGCATGTTTGTTTTTGGTTACAACCATGTATTAACTTCATAACAACTCAAGGAATAAAATAAATGAGTAATATGTGAGTAATCTTTCCACTCACTTCAAATATTAATCATTTTACAATTTCTCATGAGTAAATGCATGAATGTCCTAAAACTCATTTCAAGCACAAATGCATGCATGCTAGTCATCATGCCATGTCACCATGCCACATAACCATGCCACATCATCATTCCATGTCATCATGCCATGTCATCATGCCACATCATCATGCCATGTCATCATGACACATTATCATTCCATGTCAACATGCCACATCGCCATGCCATGTCATCATGTTTGTATAGTATGGATGCCACGTGTCACCCTGTCAGTGGTGCCATGTGGCACCTCTTTTTGCCAAATTTGCCTGTTGACCTTATAGAATAGAACGCGGTAACTTTCTCATACGGACTCCATTTGAGGTGAAATGAACGCCGTTGGAATCATCTTGATGAGACCTTTGATATGGTGCTAGTTTTGTTGAGATTGTAGGACTTCAAAAAAAATTCTTCTTGGATCCTCCTGGATCATGCTTGTTCATTTACTCATGCGAGCATTTGAACCATTTTTAGGTCTCTATTGTAATGTAGTCACCTTATTACTCAAGGAATAAGATCTTTCCATATCCCCCTTGATTGGAAAACCACCTCACCATGATATGTGTGGTCCTCCTCAAAAGGAACAAGGACATCAAGATTATTTCATACTATACACCTCATCTAATAACTATCATGGTGCACATTATTAAATCTATGTACAAAGTGGATCCATAACTAGAGTGCAAGGATACTTCCTTCCCAATTTATCCCATTACAACTCATTATCATAGTCTGTAATGAACATAAATAAGAAAATAATTAAATAATTAAATAGTTTATAAGTTAGGTTAGTATGAAAGGAGGCGTCTCCTCATCATGAATGTCCAAGCCATATTTAATCCCAAGACATCTTTATAAATATTCATCATCAAATATATATAATTCTTATTTATCATCCAACATGATAGTCGGATTCAAATACTAATGGACCAACCGGATTCGGTTTCTCTATTTAGTATCATAGCAGATTCTCTCCTTCGACCTGAGCTTGAATTTGGCCCCACCCACCTTTGAGCTCAGCTCATCTCACATCATTTTTTCGCTACTCCATTTCACCCCTATCACTCCTCACATCATTCTCCTTCCTTGCTGGCCATCACAGGGAGCCACCCTTCACACCCAATTCCCAACCAAATTCTCTCAGCCTCCTGAGCACTCTTGATCCCAATTCTCTCCTCTTCCCATGCTCCCATTTCTCCTCAGCCTTCATCCCTCACCCTCCTTCATGCCCACACCAACTCCCACGCAACAACTTCCCTCTACTCACAAAATCACCTGCTCACAGTCTCATTCCACCGAATCTTCTTACGCATAGTACTCCACTGGCGTAGCCCCTATAACCTGCGTGGCCTCTCCTTGACACTCCCTTGCTCGCACCTCCCTTCACGCTACTCGTCCATCTTCCTCCTCATCCACGCCATCATTCCCACTTCTCATCCACCAGCGCAGGCGCTCAGCTTTTCCTCCTCCATCCACCGCATACTCTCGCTGCTCCACGCTCGACGCCACCTATCAATTATCCTCCTTTGGGTCCTCTTCCCAGCGCCTTCATCCTTGTTCTATTCACTCTGATGCGGCTTCTTCACTCCCTTCATTGGCATTCTCCATCACCCATCCTTCGTGCGCAGCCTTCCCCACATCGAAACTCTAAAATGTACAAAACAAAAAACAAACACATTTTAATAAAGATTAAATAATTATATATAATAATAATAATATATTATAATAACTAGTTTTAAAACTTAAAAAAAAACTATATACAAAAAATATGATATAGTTTATGAAAATAATAATTATAATAATACTGATAATATTAATTAATTAATTAATTAATATATTAATATTCAAAATTTCACCTTAGAAGGCTAAAATAGCTTTCTACAAACATCCATTGCATCTTATAGTAAGAGTGACGAACTCATAGATCTCCTTGAGGAAATCCTTAAGGATATAGATGAAATAAAGAAAACTATGGATGAAACATTTAAAGTAAATGTAGAGGGAGGTGAAAATCACGTAGAAGAAACCACCCAAGTTGATGAAAAAAATGATGATCCTGACCAAGATTGTGATAAGAGACAAGCTGATGCTGCTAATAATAAAGATGATCAATGCCATGACAAAAATGTCACAATCACAAACACATGAAGGACAAATATCATCACAAAGAAGGCTATAAAGAACATCAAGGGAGGCAACTATAATATCTATCATACACAATATAAGACCGGTGTTCTTATGAGCATTATAAGCACAAGGAGCCTACTCAAGAGAACTGGCACAAAATGTGTTGGGGATAACGACACGAAAATAGTCAAGGTCATAATGTATGTTGAGCATGTTCAATTGAAGACAAACATAGTTAAAAGAAGAAATCACACAAGTAGAAAAAGTGTAAACAAAACTTCACCAAGTTCATACTTATTGCAAAAACCAAGACATAATAATCAAAACAAGACAATGGTCATAATCAAAATCTCACCTCTCAAGTCTTCAGTGAGACACAGAGCGAGAATAAAAGATGACATTAGGAAATACTTGATCTTTGAGGACAAAGCTCCGTTAAAGGGAGTGGCAATGTAATGAACATAAATAAGAAAATAATTAAGTAATTAAATAGTTTATAAGTTAGGTTAGTATGAAAGGAGGCATCTCATCATCATGAATGTCCAAGCCATATTTAAGGTCAAGACATATTTGTAAATATTCATCATCAAATATATATAATTCTTATTTATCATCCAACATGATAGTAAGATTCGAGTACTAACGGACCAACCGGTCGGATTCGACTACTAGCGGACCAATTGGATTCGGTTGCTCCACAGCCTGTCTTGGGTGTACTAGGTCATTATTCTTCATTTTGTGCTTGCTTGTCTGCTCATGTGAGCCTTGGAACCCATCTCCATCCCAACATCGTCATATTTCCATTGGCATGTAGTCATGTATCAGGTCATTATTCTCCATCGTGAGCTCGCTCATCTACTCATGCAAGCGTTGGAACCCGTCTCCATCCCACCATTAGAATATTTATGTTAGTGTGTAGTTTCCTTAATGCCTGGGGTAGAGAATTGACACCTCCTTGTCGAGTAATGAGCTACCTCACAATGAAACCGAAGTTCTTATTGTGAAAATTTGCATTGATTTTTTTGGATAGAACCTATTGTCCATTACATGTTTGACCATTTTTTTGGGTGAACAATCCTAGTTGGTGAATTATAATACTTTCTAATAGAATTAGGGTATGGGTATACATCACCCTTTTTTATTTCTATAAATATTATATACAGTAGATTTTTTAGATTCAAAGTTTGCATCTTTCAACATGAAAAATGCACTTTTCAAATCAAAGGGAACTTTTGTTGAATAAAAGAGTGCACTTTTAGGGTTCAACAATAGTTAAAATACACACTATTGGAATATAAAAACACACTTTTTAAACCCAATATTGTCAATTTCACAACACAATTTTGCACTTTAGAAAGGTTGGTATTCACACTTTAAAAGGAAAATTCACACCTTTTTAGTCTAGATTTTGCCTAAAAAGTCCAAGTTTAATGAAATAGGTGTTAAATCCATATACCATTATCATTGTGTAATTTTCATAGAGAAACCAATCTTCAAACCTCATGTTAGGAGAGAATTGTTAAGGGGAATTCATCACGATTTAACTGCACCTTGTTGTGCACAGGGATTTAAATGTTAAAGTCTACAAAGGTGTACATACCCTACTCCCTTTGGATTTGAACCTATGAGCTCCTAAATAAAAAAGACACATTCTTAACCATTAAGTGCACTTAAGTTTATACACACACACTTTTTCCATTATCTACTAATTATTTTAAATTTATCATCAAATTTGGACTTTTAACTTTTTAATAAAATTTCAAGTTCTTATCTTCTAATTTATTGCATCACCCCACCCCATTATATAATGTATCCTCTTTAGTTATTTATTTGTAAAAAAAATTACACTTAATATTATAAATTAGGTAAAGTTTAATTTCCATAGTAACCACTAACATCATACTTGTCAAGTTTATCTATTAAACAATATTTAAATTTTTTTTAAACCGTGGAAACAACTACCTTCTCCATACCCCATAAACACTTAACTTACTTAATACTAAAAGGTTCCTTCTCTAAAGTGTGACATCTAAACTATATCTTGTGATAGCGAGTAGAAGTTAACCCTCCTTATTATTAAGTGACATCTAATCTAAACTATACTGAATATTAATAATAATAATAAATATCATTCTCATCAACTATCTTTTCATATTACACATGAAACTTTTCAAATTAGTTATTATACCTGCATCAGCAGGTATATTGCAATCGATTGCAAGTCAAAATCCTTTGAATTTGCTATTAGTTGCTCTATTTTGACGCAGGTATAAAAAATTAAAACTTGTTTTGCAAAGTATGACTTAGGGATTTGTAAAATATTTTTTTTAATTTTGTTAAAAAGCTATTTTTGTAAACAGCTGATTGGTGGATAGAAGATGATGTAAGCTTTGGGATTTGGTATCTGGATTTGAGTTGACATGTGGCAAGATGATGTCATAATAATAAAAATTAAAAAAATCAAAATTATATCCCATTACAGAGTTGAAGCTAATGGACCACCATGAAGAAGTTCATCAAAGAGACCATTTTCAAGGGCCAAAGAATTATTCCGCCCCTGTTATTTTGCTTCACGCGCTTGGCTTCCCCATGAGAGGCCACGGGCATCCCAGCTCTCCATTTCTCTGCCAATGCATAGAATTACAACATTAACAAACACATCCGAGTGATCCCCAAGAAAAATTGATATCAAGTTATGGTCCTTAATCCAGGCTCTTCGCAGAATAGCAGCTCCGTATTTCATATCTTCGCTATTGATATCTGCTGCATTCCATTCATTAAACTTAAGCAGGGCCATGAAAACCCCGGTTATTTTAAGATATTCTGAGTAAATAATATCTCCGAGGACTCAAAAGGTGTCAGCAGCCAGAGCATCAAAAATTACAAAACCAACTCGCAACACGGTTGTATCGATTTTGACATATCCATGAGTATCAAAGAAAACATGCTCGAGAATGGAGATTAGTCCTATGATAATGTGAATTCCCATGGCGTTATCTCCAGTGATGTTCAACGATTTGAGGCCAATGACATCAATAGTTCTTACGATTTCTTTGCAGAGATTCATTAGATCTTCTTCGATATTGTCCTCATCTGTTAAAAGCTCAAGAAATGTTTCCCAAATGAGACATTCTAAATATCGATAGCCATCTAACGATCTGAATGTATTTATGTTCTCATTGTGAAACTCACAACAGACGCACAGGAAATTGATTTTCTTCCACATAATTATCCAGCAATTTTGTTTTGTCAACATTTCTGATACACCCTTACACGCTTCCATATATTGCTTCATTTGGGCTTCATTAAGAATTATAGCATACTCTGGAACTACTTCCAACTCTACATCTGTTGGATATCTGTGAAGTTCAATGTACTTCTCCATTTCACGCCTCAATTCTATCTGTGGAATGACACTTCTTCTGTCAAACCACTATCTTGTAAAGGGGTTCTGTGGTTGTTGTTTGGTATCCTAGATGGTCTCTACAGTTTTTCGATTATAAAGAGATAGAGTAGGATCTTGCTGAAGCAGTAATTTCACTGGATCATAAGCGAACTCCCTGGTGATGCTGTCAATAAATCTCTCAGGTACATTTTCCCTTTCCATTTCAATGGTGATTGAAGAATTTGCAAGTTTTAAACGCTTCTCTTTACCCAGATAAAGGTAGCGGATGATACACCTAGGGACTTTGGAATAACAACTTCTATTTTCGCACACCCAGACAATTCACAACAATCAGTACAGTGGAATAACAACTTCTGTTTTCACACAGCCAGACAATGCACAACAAATGCAGAGAGAATGATACAACAATATATATGAATGATTCATTCAAATATTTGAGCTTGTAGGATTACCATGGGACGAGAGTTAGCTAGTAGCTATTAGCATTGTGATTCTCAACAGGAGTAGTGTATACACATTTCAAACATGCAAAATCTATACCAATCTCTCCTGATTGTTTAGATTAGTTAGCCGATTTTAAAGCTATTATGATTTGTTTTTATGGATGATAGGACTTTATTTTTTTTTTATCTTTAATCATTTTTTTCTGGGAAGAATCTCTTCCCAACTAATCTGAGTTGGTTAAGATAATCCACATACACGATTATACCATCATCTCAGTTTAAGCAATTAGGGATTTATAATATCTCAATAGTCTTTCTAATCTCAGTTCTTCTGAGAATTTCAGTTCTTTCAATTTCGATAGAGTAGTTAGAATTGTTTAAGTGTTCTGCAACAAGTGATTTCTTGTGCCTGTCATGTTCTTTTATTCTTGTATGTAAGCATCTACAAGTCTCACCTTTGTAAACCTTCCTATATGTTTTCTTTTTTCCCTTTTAAATCTTAATGATGTTAACAACTTCCATGCTTGAGTGTTCTGTAACAGGTGATCTCCTGTGCCTGTCGTGCTTTTTTATTCTTGTATTTAAGGATCTACAAGTCTCACCTATGTAGACCTTCCCACATGTTTTCTTCTTTCTTTTTTAAATCTCAATGATGTTAACAACTTGCATGCTTGTGAGTGTTCTGCTACATGTGATTTTTGGTGCCTGTCATGTTCTTTTATTCTTGTATGGAAGGATCTACAAATCTCACCTATGTAGACCTTCCCACATGTTTTATTCTTTCGCTTTTAAATCTTAATGATGTTAACAACTTGCATGTTCCTTTGCTTACATAGTTATGTATCTCTTTTATCTATATATAATCTAAGTGATACATTTTCTTCAGCCATCGATTTAGAATAGAACTAAACCTGGTAATTTTTCATATTGCTACTTTCCTATTAGGAAATTTTGATAAAATTCAATATGATGTATGATCCAAGAATGTCAATACCTGAAATGTTCTTCTGTTATTTCACCTTAAAAAGGTTCCCTCTATACTCTTGTCACTATGGATAATGAGCATTTCTAGAAGGTTTTGATTTCTCACAGTGGCATGCACATAAATCCCATGTATAAATCCAAAGAGAATAGGAGAAAAAGAAACATATGCCCAAACAGAAATTATTACATTGATTCTTCTAATATAAAGTGACGAGAGAGGAAAGGCCAGTATAGAAGTTAGAGAGAATGTTCAAATGCACGTAAATAGAGAAGGCGAGCATTTTAGTGTTGACAGTATTATGAGATTTCTAACATGAAGTAGGAGCCAGATCTATGAACTATTTTATTGATGTATCTTCTTATTCTTGGGAGTGGGAAAAAACGTGTATAGCAGGTAGAGAGAATGTTCATTTGATTTTTTAGCAACACTATGAAATTTCTAACATGATGTGGGAATCAAATCTCCATTCTTGTTGATTGAAACAAATCTCGAAAAGAACTTTTAACTTAACAGAATTAAAGTCTCTAACATGGATAATAGAATACATGCATGGCATAGATCCTTGAAGCTTATGGTGTAGATCGTAGAAAGGTCATGTAGGTCTGGCGTAGTGCAGAATCTTTGGATAGCAACGATCTTCTGCATATTTACAAGAAGATATCAATCAAGTGCACAAAAATCCGTTGTTGAAGGGTTATGGCTACCATTGATAAAGCTGACTTTTAAAAGTATCAATCAGGAATAGAGCTGGGATGGCCTTTGGGATTAATCATCGTTGATAACATCATTCTCCATATTAGAGATGTTGACAGGGCCACAGGTTTAGATAATAGTTGAAAGGCTTGTAGGATTGTTCCTTAATAACAAATTATAGTCTGGATAATTGAAGGAGAACATGATAATGAATTCACATCAAAGATTTCACCATAGCTGAGACAACTTACTCTATCAATCTGGCGTTGAGAGAGAACAAAGGACAAAGAACAATTCTGAAGTTGAGTAAGAACAAAGAAATAATTACTATGAAGGAAATGACCCAGAACCAGTTCACAAAATGAAGGAAAACTTAAAACAATACCAATTTGAGCAAAAGTGCAGATAAGGAGACTGGGAAAATTTGACCAAAAAATAAGGAAGAGTGATAACATGAATAGATAAACATGCAGAAAACACATCAGATTTCCATATTTCTGTTCTGTAACTAACACATAACACGAACGTCAATATGGTTATAATCTCAAATGTTTCCTAACATTAAGATTATGAAGGAACAATTAATTTTAACTTTTTTTTCCAGCTGAAAGCCAGCCACTCTCGGAATCAAAGGGTGAGACATAGGCTTACTTGGATCTCAAGTCTTTAGACCCCAACCTCAGCCAACACCTTTAAACCATTATCCTCTATCAAATGAAATATTAACATTTAACTAAATACATTTGAGTAATAATTTATTAAAAACCCTAACTATATCAATAAAATACTTCCATAATATTTTTTATCTAAAGATAATAGAATACCCATACAACTATAAAGACATGGTGAAGCTATAAAGACACGGTGAAGTAGTATACCATATTTCCAGAAATATAACCATTTCATAGATGAAAATTGTATTCATTAATGAAAGTTTATTTGTGTATAATCTTTTGATTATAAGAATATATTATTTATATATATTTTATGAAATTTTTAATAATAAGAATGAAAGAGAAGACATGGAAAGCTATAAAAAAACATTGTGAAGTAGTATATGATATTTGTAGAAATATAACCCTTTTCTATATGAAATTTGTAAATTTGTATTCGTATTAATAAAAGTTATTATAAGAGTATATTTCTTATGTATATAAATATAAATATATGTATATATATGTGTATGTTTTGTTTTATTTTTATGAATTTTTGAATAATAATAAAATAGTAAATCCCACCGCCAATCCACGCTAATTGGTGTATGAGACCCACCTTTGCGTAGTGACTTAAGTGCTAAAGTCTAGAGAGGTGTACATACCCTACCCCTTTGGATTTGA